>SNQJ01S0022113.1:74039-94752 GCA_010110895.2 Picea sitchensis | reverse complement strand
ATTTCACATCCCCTCCTTGCCCCAAGAATTTGCAGCCACCTTGTGAGATTTGTACCAAAATTTCCCATTTTTTCCCTTTTCCTCCATCATAAGCCTATTCCATTCCCTAGAGAGAGGTTGAGAGGAGAAAGATACATGGAAGCGCAATTGGAGCTTGGTGAAGAGGAGCTTGGACCAGGTTCGAGGAGAAGTCGTTGATCTTGTTGTAAGTAAACATTGTGATATCAATAAAAGGAATAATTTTTCTGTCCCGAAATATGATGTGTCTAATGTTTGCATTTTATTTATGATTTATTCTAACATCTAACCCATGATTTATATATGAGATGCATGTTTGTAGTTTCATGTTTATCTTTTTGTGAATGGAGGTCAGCCTTAGGAGGAGGCTTGCAGTCAATAGAGCTATCGAGCGTGAGAGGATCGACACTGGACGCAGAGTAAAAGGTAAAGTTACCCGATCTTTTTCGTTTGTCTTTCATATATAAATTTGGGGTATGTTTGGGGTAGTTAGAAAAGTAGGAGACTTTTAGATGGTTAGATCTTCCTACATGTTGAACCCTAGTGTAGTCCATAGGGGGGTTTTCCTACTATATTAGAACTGGCGACCATAGTGGGGATGCCTATAGGGTTTAGGGGATATGTTTTGGGTTCTTAATTCGTTTTATTAACTTTTTTGAGTTTCTGCAAGTCTGTTGAGTCTTCAAGGGATTTTGGTCACCTGTTGGTGCCATACCAGTTCTCCCTACCTTGTAAGTTAGTTAGTTTGTTTTCCTTTTTGAGAAGTTGCAGAGGTGTACGCGGCCTATAGTGGGTCTGCACGCATACATACATGCCTTGCTCTATATACAACCCGCGTACATACACAGGTTGCTTAAGTGTTAGTAGTGTGCCTGTGTCAGCAATTGTTTTCTTTGCGAGGAAGTCAACCTCTTCCCTGATTGAAGTAATACTTCTCAGGGTTTCTTGATTAAGTATAGTGTATCTTTTGTTACATTTGTAGCTTGGGTTTGATGTCAGTTTGCTTATATTTTTAAATATTTCTTGTGCTTTCTTTTAAAGGGTTTTAGATGATTCTATGAGTCTTTTGATCAACCTGTTTGGTGTTTTCAGTGACTCCCTATGATCCGCAGTGGGCCAGAAGTCAGTTTTTGTTCTTGTCTTGTTTTTAACTTTTTCCCCTTTCACTTTCTTTAAAGAAAAAGAAAAATAATTTATTTCAAGTTTCTTGTTTGAAGCATAAACAAAAATAGAACAAGATTTCATTTCTTAGTTTGGTTAAATAGTTGGGTTGATTATTTTGCTTGTTAGGAAAAATAGTTATTTTCTTAAGTTCTTTACCGATTGCTTAGAAAATTAAGTAGCTCGTAGTCGAGCGAAATTTTGTTTTAGGTTTTCCTTTAAAAGATCTTAGAAAAATGTAGTTATGAAAAGTTGGTTAAAGAGTTAGTTGCAAAATTTTATTCGTCTATTTTTCTTTCAGTTCCTTCATTTCTCCTTCATCTCTCAAAACACACCACTAGTTTCATTACTGTTTCCTTGACTTAAGACAAGCCACTTAAAATTAACGCTAATTTAAAATCAACTAGACTTTATGTTTGTAGGGTCAATCAACTAGTCTAGGCTAGAGTCTTGATTTAGGTTGGAGAGGAAACTCTTCAAGGATTACAAACAAACATTGAAGTCAGTGCTAGGGAGTGTAAAAAGTCCAGTAAACGTGAAATTTATCTGGCACCCCCCTCTAACACAGGGAATAAACATGAGGTCGCGTGCAGAAAGATAGTGGAGATAACCCCTCCAAAGCCAGACCAAGCGTAGTGGGGAACACATATTGAGGACTTGCCGTGGGATACTATCGTTTGCATTTGCCTACAGAGCTTTGTGGATATCAAATCCATTCGAGGTCCTTAGTTCTCTTCTAGACCACCTGCTTTTGATACCCTCGATAGGTTTCGGGCTTGTTACCCTACTCATTGCGGTCCACCCTGTTAACATCCTGTAATTTCCCAGGTTGAGGAGAAAATTGGCAGGGGTAACCACAAAACCTCTTGGAGTCAAGGATATATCCCTCCAAGACTCAGAGAGGGATCTCTCTGTATTCTATAACTTTGTGGAAATGGATATTAGGCTAGTTATGAGGATAGAAAGTTTGTTTTTGATTTTTTGGGTTGGGACAATAGAAGAGGACCATTGGGCAAAATGGAGTCAAGAGGTTAAAATGATTAGATTAATGAATAACATAGACAAACTATAACTAGGCAAGGTAATCATGTCATTGGATCCTTTGATTTTGTGATATGGAAAGGAATAGTAGGTTAGGGTTCAATCCAAATGTAGAGCAGAGATTATCCAAATTCTACGTTCAAACTTGGAAGAAAACATAAATATTGCTTAAAGCTTGAACATGGTATTTGAGACAAATCCTGAACATAATATTCTTATAAACAATTAGAAAATAAAACAATATCTGAAACAAGAGAATGAAAAATTACGTCAAGAAGCACTTCACCACATGATCATGACACAAGAATATGGAAACAAAATGTCTTGATATTCATCCAAAAAGTCAGTTACAGCCTGTTGAACATCTTTATAGTAGATGATAATCTTTCCATACCATCCTTCCCTTCAGGTCCAACCCTTTTATTGAATCTCTTGGGTCTACATACAGATACAAAACAAATTTCCCCATATGAGGGGTCAAATTCTTCATGATAGGAGAAAATCACAAGAAAATCTCCAACTAAACTAAAGACTAGGAAGTCAAAAACTATTTTCCCCTTTTTACTCTAATTGTTTGACTGACTTTAATGACCATTTAATTGCATTAAAATATTATTGAAAAGTTCATATACATTTTATTACATCATATAGATACCTCATAAGGACAACCACATCTTTTTAGTTTGAATTGGATCAAAGAAATTGAAAATTTATCCTACTGGTAAAATTTCCTGGTAAAAACACAACAAATTTTGTAGAAACGTAGCGTGATCTTTGAGGGTACTTTTGGAGGCCTTCCCTTGATAATTTTTTAAAAAGGATGAGTGTTATGGATATCTGAGGATGTCTACTATCCTTCTAAACCATTAAACAAGAAAAATAGCCACTCCAAGACATCAAAAACCGAATTTTCCACAACTGGTCTAGAAGCACAACGCCTTGGTGAAAACAGGGGCAGAAAGCAATTTTTCGCCACATTTTTGAATTTTTGATACAAAATTCATATAGACCTGGCCCACCAGTGATATATTTGAGATTTAAACTTCATAATATATTCATCCATTCTGATAAACATGAACTTGTATCTTCCAATAAAAAACATAGTGTGGGGTCGTTGCGCTTCTATACATGCCTGAAATTGTCAATTTTTCTGTGTTTTCTACAAGAATAAGGCTCAAATATGTATATATATCTCTCTAACCATAAAACAATTTACACAACTGAGAGAGGTTTTTGTGATTGGGTATGTTTGGAACAAAAACCTCCCCCATGTGTCAAAAATATTTTCTCATTTGTTCACACTTCAATTTTTAATTTGGTCGCTAAACCTGTAGAAGCATAGTGACCATACAACATAAACATAACTCCATTTCAAAGGATGTTTGGAGGCTTTCCCAGAGGATTTTTGGGATGAAATTGGTATGTTTGGAAATATGGATATGCCTATGACACAATAGAGTAATCAAGAATTGAAAACCCTTGCTCCAAACCCCTGCAAAACGAACTTTAAGTAAAATTGTCCAAAAGTGTTGCAACCCACCTGTAGCAATTCTATTTTGGGAATTTCTCTTGAATAATAACACCTATGTATAAACTGAAGGATTTTTTTGTTCCTTTGTTTATTATTGACAAAAATGTCTTTCACTTTTGTCAAATTCATTTTCATTTGGTCAGAAACTTATTTTGAAGCAAAATTGTCCCTATGTACAACAAATGACCACAAAACCCTAAAAATCATGCCAACCACCTCCTTATCTTTGATCTATGATGCTTCATGTCTTTGGTTTAATTCCTCATGAACTTCTCCAAGTTCCCATGATTTCAGTTTGCATGATAGAAAACCTTGTTATGATAAGGGAGAAAAAGATAGGGTAAACTTTGGGAAAACAGAGGAAACAAGATTATGAATTTAATGATGACCCACTAACTCATGCCATGATGAAAATGACCATGAATGATAAAGACCATAAGAATATGGAGGGATAAGAGAAATCAACTGAGCCAAGCAAGCTAGGTGTCTTCATCACGAGATAAATGTCAAATAGATAGTTGAAGAATCAAGTCACCTATAATTATAGGACCCTAACATAGGCTCCACATGGGGATGGAAACTGTTTTGAGAGTTGTCAAGAACCATAGAACTCTGAACATGTATACCAGTGCCTTATCCATTGGGATGATCCCAAAACTTTATTATGCAACCTGCATCTATTCTGATCCTCTGTGACCGAACCTTAACCAAAAAATTGGTCTACATACCAAAATCTGAACTGAACTGACAAAAATGTTGGAAAAGTTCTCACAACCCTGAGCTTATTTGCACACTACAAAACTGACTGCTGAAAATATGCTTATCTAGTAATCTTATTTATGTACAATCCTATTCTAACACTGAATGCTTGGTTATAATCAATGTGAAATATCCAATATAACCATTCAAAAATTGGATATAATACCTTAACTCCTTCACTGTTTTTCACAAAACTCAAAACTAAATCTATTAAGGGTACTTGAGAGTAATTGTTACCCTGGTATTTACCACAAAGAGCTTNATCAATGTGAAATATCCAATATAACCATTCAAAAATTGGATATAATACCTTAACTCCTTCACTGTTTTTCACAAAACTCAAAACTAAATCTATTAAGGGTACTTGAGAGTAATTGTTACCCTGGTATTTACCACAAAGAGCTTCGTAAATCTGAAAAACAAAATAAATGCTAGAAATGGATTGGCGCTATGCAGTGATGAATTTATCCATATAAATATCCATAGGATCAAGATAGACCTGACCCATTCCTTGATATTCAAATTCAACCAATTCAAACTCATGATTTGGTACTATGTGTATGTTGTCTAGATCCTCAAAAAATTTCTGATATGGCTGCAAATGTTCCGATGGGATTTGTAATGAGACTCCTGCTGAAAAAGATAATGAAGTTGACTGCCTGATCATGTCAATATCATAACAAATTTACATCCCATAGCTGGATGATGGAAAATGACTTTGAGAACACAAGTCATCCAACACTTCAAATATTGGATCCTATAGAAATTGAGATGACTGTTGCATTGGTTCCACTGAAACTTCTTGATTTTTTGTGTGTTTATCCTTTAGCACATACTCAATATTATTTTTCAAAAAATGAAATGAATTAAAGCTTAATGGTACAAAGTTATTTTGGATTAACTCATATTATGTCTTAGGTTCTAAGATTTCATTTGGAGTTTGAAAATAAATGTAGGTCAAGGGCTGCAATTCTTGGTTTAGAAAAACCTCCATATCATCAATGGCATCTTCAACTGACTGACCAGAACATTCTCCCTCCCTACTATTGACAAATTGCTTACAATTTTCTCTCAAAAATGGAAAAGAAGAGAAACATAAGGGAAAATATTTTTCCCTTATTCTGAAAGTTTTCTGCATTTTCCTCATCGTTGTCATGATTTTTGTGCAAAGGATGATTTTCATATCTGAGCTGTAACTGATCTTCTTCCTGCCAACAAAATGTTGCTGATTTCTTTGAATAGTCAACATCTATTTCAACCACATAATGATCATCATACTGATCATACTAGGGTAGATTATCCAGGTAAGAATTTTCATCAAACATGCACATCATATCAGCTGGTTGTTCCTCTCCAAGTTGAGATGAAGTTTCATCTTTGACTGTGTTATGAATTAAACACATGAAATGATCATTTTCCAATCCATGATACCAAGGGTGACCTACAACGTGTTTGGGAAAAATGACCCTTTCTTTCTTTGTAATCAATGAGACATGATGCCTTTGAACAACAAGTTGTTCTCTTATGCTAATCCCGTGTAAAATTTCTTCCATGGTGCTGGCCAGAATATCCAGTTTAGCTTCTGAAGATTTCAATTGCTCTGATATTTTCTTCCTTTCATCTTCCTTCAGCCTTGACCTTTTGATCATAAAATTGGCTTCCACACTAATTGCACTATTTTATTTCCCTTAGCTGAATTGCCATCTCTGGATCAAAAGCATCTGGGTAGTGTAAGAGAGATAAACCAGGAGGTGGTCTTATATCAACAGGCATGGAATTGTAAACTTGGTTAAATCTGGCTGAAAATTGTTGCACTGTTTCTCCTGGATGTCTTTTCAAGTGATTATATTCTTCCAAAATGAGGAAGGGATTCCTTTTGATCACCCATTGATCCAAGAAAATTTTCACAAATTGATTGAGGTCACTGATGCTTGCAACTGTCATATCTTTATACCATTTCTTAGCTATACTTTGTAAGGATAAAGAAAAAATCCTAATACTAACATCACTCTTTTCCACCTCAAAAGGTCAAGATAATTTTCAAAACCTTGAATGTGTTTTTCAGCAGTGATGTAGCCACATTCTCCATCAAATCTAGGAAGATATTGGAAGTAATTGACAAGGAAATCATGGAGTAAAGGAGGCAAGACAAGAGGCTTGTATATATCTCGGATTTTTATAGGTGTAGAAGTATGTACAAGGATTGTGATTCTAGGCTTAAACTCTTGATGCTCATTAAGTTGAACATGCTCTTCATGAATTTTGGCATTATCATCTGGATCGGGATCATGAGAAGGGAAGAGGTAATTAAAAATAAAACCTGTCACATCTTAGATAAACTTCTAGTTTGCATACCTGATCTTTTCAGATTGTCTTGTCATTGTTTCAGGTTCTTCCTCCAATGGAGTCTTTGAACTGGAACTGATCTGGAATTGATTGGAATCGCCATGTGGAAGATTCAACCTTCTTGTGTCTGATCACTATTCACCATCAGTAATCTGATCTGGAACTTGATATGGTTTTCTGAGGAAGGTCCCCAATATGGTCACCATTCTGTTAACACCCTGTAATTTCCCAAGATGAGGAGAAAATCAGCAAGGGTAACCACAAAACCGCTTGGAGTCAAGGATGTATCCCTCCAAGAATCAGAGAAGGATCTCTCTGTATGATCTAACTTTTTTGGAAATGGATATTAGGCTAGTTATGAGGATATATATATATATATTAATTTTTGGGTTGGGACAACAGAAGAGGACCATTGGGAAAAATGGAGTCAAGAGGTTAAGATGATTAGAAGAATGAATAACGGATACAAACTGTAGCCAAGAAAGGTAATCATGTTAGTGGATCCTTTGAGTTTTTGAGATGGGAAGGAAGAGTAGGTTAGGGTTCAATCCAAATGCAAGGCAGAGATTATCTAAATTCTACGTTCAAACTTGGAAGAAAACATAAATATTGCTTAAATCCTGGACAGGGTGTTTGACACAAATGTTGAAAATAATATTCTTATAAAGAATAAGAAAAGAAAACAATATCTTCAAAAATAATTTTTCATTTGTTCACACTTGAATTTTTAATTTGGTCACTAAAAACCGCAAAAGCGTAGTGACCATACAATAGAAATGTAACGCCATTTCAAAAGGATGTTTGGAGGCTTTCCAAGAGGAGATTTGGGATGAAATTGGTATGGTTGGAAATAGGGATATGTATACGACACAATAGAGTCATCAAGAATTGAAAACCCTTTCTCCAAACCCCTGAAAAACTGACTTTAAGTAAAACTATCCAAAAGTGCGACAACCCACCTGTAGCAACTGTATTTTGGGAATTTCTCTTGAATCATAACACCTGTGTATAAAATAAAGGAGGTTTTTGTTCCTTTGTTTACTATTCACAAAAAATGCTTTCCCTTTTGTCAAATTCCTATTCATTTGGTCATAAACTTATTTTGAAGAAAAATTGTCCCTATGTACAACAAATGACCACAAAACCCTAAAAATCATGCCAATCACCTCCTTATAATTGATCTCTAATGCTTGGTGTCTCTCGTTTCATTCCTCATGACCTTCTCCATGTTCCCATGATAGAAAACCTTGTTCTGATAAGGGGGAAAAGATAGGGTAAACTTAGGGAAAACAGAGGAAACAAGATTATGAATTTAATGATGACCCACTAACTCATGACATGATAAAAATGACCATTAATGGTAAAGACCATAAGAAGATGGAGGTATAAGTGAAATAAACTAAGCCAAGCAAGCTAGGTGTCTTCATCACAAGAGAAATTCAAAACAGATAGTTGAAGAATCAAGTCACCTATAATTATAGGACCCTAACACACCGGACTGTTGACTGTACCCGCCTGGTGACTGTCATGAGCTGGAAACTTAGTTTCCTTTATTCTAGGGACTTACATAGGTGATTGCGGGGGTATATCATGGTACCTAGGGTAGACATTGGGTCACACTTGCAGACTATACCCGAAGGGTGCTTCCGTGTTTGAGTTGCACTTGCACCGATAAATTTCTCTAGTGTTGGTTGGCATAACTATTCTTCCTACTAGATAGTGGTTTGCTTGATTTTCCTTTAGGAACTTTTAGTGTGTGCTCTGTGCTCTCTAGTTTTCCATAGTGAGTTAGTTAGTCATTGTTTTGGGTCTTCAGCCTAAGGTGGTAGACCTCCCACTCTGCTGATTGTGAGTACTTTTCGGTCTTTCGCTTAGAAATGTGGAGCCGCCTCTTTATAGGTGTTGCTTTGATAACACTGGTTCGCCAGAGTCAGTCTGTGAGACTTTTATGGACTTGAATAATCCTGGAAGGGGAGAAATTGTGCACATGATATTCATGGCTAAAGTTACTGATGATACAAACCAAGGAACCCCTTCGAAAGGGGATCCTTATTCTTTTCCTTTCTTTGGAAACATTGGTGTCCCTTTGATGGCCACTTTGTACATTCTTGGGTTGAATGTGGGACTACAGGTTTGGTTGGGTACCATTCCAAATGTCCTGAATTCTCTTGACGCTTCTCAGTTAATCAATTTATGTCATGGGAATCATTTTGATGTTCCTTCTGTTGTTCTAGAGTTTGTACTTAAGTCTTAGAAGTACAGTGTCCAGGCATCCAAAAGTGTGTAAAGGGTGGAGAAGAGAGAAACGTCAACCTTTGGCTAAGGAAACTAGGGAAGATTTCTACGTTGGCATTGTCTAGCTTCCAACTGTTCCTGGGTAGTTATATCCTGTTCAATCGTCGCCCATGAACATTTGAGTTCAACCCGGGTAGTAGATGTTTTAAGAATATTGTCGAAAATATTTAAGGCAATGTGCATTTGATTTGATAATCCGGGTTCGATGTTGGGCTGTGTTGGCATAGGGACAGTCATGGAGGAATAGTAAAATAAGAAAAAACTTTAGAGAGAAATTAAGTGTTGTCTCAATTCAATCGTATAAAAGAGAATTTATGGTTTCGAAAATAAAATGGAGTGAAAATCAAAGGCTCTTTCCTGTAACTGAGTTATATCTTAATAAAAAGTATGAGGTGGGAGAAAAACATTTAGTTGTCTATAGAGTAAGGCTCCTATCAAGGGAGAATCTCACGTATAAACAAAAGAGGAAAATTGCAAGGAAATAACCCGATGAAGCATAAAATATATATGGGCTTCTGAAAGTGTTGACTGGTCTTACACCTGCTGATAGCTGGTACAGAGGAAAAACAGTAAACAATTATAGAAAACCAGAATTCATTCACTATAGTAGTGGTCGTACTAAATTATAATGAAGCATTCATCAGTTATGAATATGAAATGAAATGAAATATGAGATACAAGAGAACAAACTCATAACACATTCATGATGGAATTGAGAATCTTCATATTTGCTTTGTATTAACTCTCAAAATGTAAAAACTCTGTTACAATCGACACAAAAAGGTCCAGACCCTTTTCTTTCTTTCTATGGTATATTTATATAGTTTACAATAAGATAGAATTTCATTCGTTACAAAATTTTGGTTATGATAGGGAGGAGAGCAATCGCTCCATTTCTTCTTCTCTGTCTTCACTTGGTGCTAGACGTTTGTCCTCGCACCTGCTCGGTACAGGTGACACATCTTTAAACCAGCCGAGATATTAGCCTCAATGGTTATGCTTGACAGTTGGATTCAAAAAAGTAACATTCTCGGGCTAACTACAGCAGCCTGTCTTCCATCTCTCTGTCTATGATGTTGATAGCGCATAATTGCATGCTTGGTTTGATCATACATTTGTCTATTTGGACTATGTCTTCCATAGTCACTTGGGAGATCTTGGCCGAATCCCTTTCTTCTTTTTCCTTTAAATCAAGCGATATTTTTTCCATATTCATCTGAATCAAAGCCTCGGCACTACCTCCACTATCAATGCCTACTAGATCCCCATCTATAGAACTGAAATCCTCTTCCAAGGCATTCGTTACCTTTTTGGCTTGCATCTTGCCTTTTGAGATGTTGTGCTCCCATTCTTTCAATAGAATGTTTCCTGTGGTCTGCTTTGAAATGGTGAACCTGGGAGTACTTCCTGAATCCCTGTTGTTTGTGGCTATCACAGCCTCTTGGAAGGTGACCCATGCTGCTCCATCTTCCCTTTCTCTAGCAGATAAGTTCTCCAAAACCTGGTTGACTAGCAAATAGTTGTCTCGGATCGCTTCTACCTTTTCGAGTAAATTTCGTTGGGCCACAGAGACTCTTCCCCGAATCTCCATCGCTCGGGACTGAAACATCCCAATATCTATCACCTTGCTTTCGATGATTTCCACCCTAGCCTGCAGCTGCTGGATCAAATCTTTTTGCTGACTCACTTGCACCTGACCATCCTGAACCACCAGCTACGCTTGTTCAAGCTTAGACTTGAGCAGCTCTATCTCATTTTTATCGGCCAACCTTGCTTGCTCTATACCCACACTCACATGGTCTTTAGCAGTCTCCGTTGTTGTGACTAGTCTAGCTTCCAGGGTCTTGATGAGGCGATTCTTTAGTTTCTGCTGGTTTTTTAGAAGCCCGACTGAAAACTGATTTGCCGAGGCATATGCTTCTAATGTTCCTACTATCTCAGTCGTGAATTGTTCATTTTTCTTGTCCTTCCCATCAATTATGACTTTGTATTTCTTGGCTGTCGACTCCCCTTCTTGGTAAAATTCTCTCTTTACCACTACTTTTCTCTTCTTATCGAAGAAGAACTCATTCGAAGGGAGCTCTTCTACCCTTATAGGCCTCAAATCTTCATTGAAGATACACCCTGCATCAATATTTCCTTGAGTCGACTGCAAGGGAGTAACTGATGTGATAGGTTCTCTGACCTACTTTTCTGATTTTCCCAGAGTAGTAACTAGACTCTGCTTCTTCGGAGGGTCGTGAGTCTTTATTTCTACTTTTGGACTCTTGGTTTGCTCTCCCTCGTCCTGGTGTTTTTCTTGATCGGGGTTCTCATCCTTAGAGCCTTCAGCATCCTTTTGTTTGACCTTCGTCGTAGCTGGAGTCTCGCCCCGCAACACTGCAGGAAGACAACTACATCGATGTTCTTGGAACTTCAGAATATCAACTCTCTCCTCGGGTGCCAAGGTTTGTATTCGAGCTAGAATCTTGGCATAAGACCTTGCGCCTCAGAAAATTTCATCCGAGGGTGAATTCTCATGCTCAAATCTTTTGAGCCCACAACTAGCTAGATGATTTCTCACAACCCTTTGTGGATCGTGCTTTTTATATTCAATGAGGACCAAATTTAGGTCCTCCAGGGCTGCTACCTCAGCTTTGGCATGCCTGAAATCTAATAAAGAATAAGAATTTAATTGAATAGGAAAAGGTGGCCATACCTTCTTTGAGTATCCCTTAATCTCCTTGCTTATACCACCGATTATTGTTTGTCTGGCAACCTCGCGACAAGCCAACTTGTCGGGAATGAATAATGGTAGTGCATGCGGGGGAATAGAAGCCCCGAAAACTCCAAGGTACGAAAATTTGGCCTCCACATACCAGTCGGCTATGTTTCTCAGATTTGTCACTATAATGTTTGAAATCTTGGGTGGTGGGTGACCGAAAATAGTGACATGCAGAGGCACCATCACCCAGTTGAAGATTTCGTACACAAATTTGCAACTTTGTTTTCCCATATTTTGAATGATAGACGTGTATGGGCTCATCTTCTGCTGGAGTCCAACTCCAACTCATTAAGGGAAATGGTGTCAAAAAACAAACGGCATCCATATTGTATGCAGACATGAAGAACGAAGATGCTTTTCCGCTATCTTTCTGCACCCGATACTCTGTGATTCGACTGGTCAAGCTGTCGGACATCATTTTCACCCAATCGAAGGAACTACCTTCGGCGACCCGAAACATTAGAGGAACCCATGGAAGATAAAAATGTGAGGTGTCCTCTTTCCCGTATAGCCTGCATGTCATCATGGCAACGTACTTGTACTATGGCTCTAAGGAAGCTATTGAATATATGCCATGGCTATCAGCCCTGAGCTTCGTGGCGTGCGAAACCCAATCTCTTATTAAACTGGACATGGTTTTATCATACTGTATGCATTCCTTATGCTTGAATTCGTCCAAGAATTTGGTGCCATATGTATAGTCAGACGTTGTGGGTAGCTTATACATGGCTTGCAGATGTTTCGGCCTGAAAGTCCCGATGGTGACTTTCTGCTCATTCATGATGGTTCTGGTCGGTATGTCAACATGGTCCAATGCCCATCGGACCATATCATAATATGGCAATAGTCATGGCCTGGCTGCTACTCTGTGCATTCCGGATTGGATGACGATCTTATACTTGTTGGTTATATCATCTTTTTCATTATCACTGGAGTCATCGGAATAATCCACCAATTCCGCCTGCAGAAAATCTGAAACGAACGACCAATTCGGGACCGAGTCGATACTTCGAGGTGAAGTATCAACAACGTTGTCCGAGCCTTGTCCTGAAACCTCAACACTGGCTTTAGATGCTTTTCGCGGAGCCATGGTTGGGGATTGTGTTTTAGCTCTTCTGCGATAGAAATATGTATCCATATAGAAGTCAGCTTGCTCAGAGATAATGTGCTCTACGTAATATGAAAATGCATTTGTTATAATGAACCACAACTCCTATATATATTTGAAAACTCGGTACCTTTCAGAACAAGTCTGTCAAATCATTTTTAGAAATAAATTTTCCATAAAAATAGGATCTTTATTCGTCGATTTGCCCTATTTCCTAATTAATGCCATAAATTTTGGCGGTTTAAAATGTCAGTTGGCGTATGGAACGAATAAGGATACCTCGTAAATCATGCAAGCATTGAAACATGGGATATTTATCGATTTAGCTTAATTAATCCGGTTTTACCAACGTTAATCAATATTTCGGTACTCGTTATATCGGGGATTTTACTTTAACACTTTAAACCTCTGACACCCGAGAATGCGATGATCGATTTTGGCTAGTAAAAATCATAATCGTGATTAGGGGCTCAATTAATTTCATAATTATTATATTTTCCATATCGCGACTCAGAGCTTCGAAAATAAGTTTCCGGGAGGTTTGCATGTCGAGCTGTGAAACCGCGAGATCGTGATAATACGACTTAATTGAAAGGGAAGATAAACTCGGATTTAGTGATTAAGTAATTATTCTTATATCCTTATCGTGACTTCACGAGTCGAGGCTGAGACCGTGTAACTTTTAAAAAAGAAAACGCCGAGTGACAAATTGCCAATAGAACTTTTACCATGGTTTAGCTTTTACTTTTAACCTTGACACGGGTTACTAAAATAAGGACCTCGCGTTCTCGGCTATCGGGGCTACGACAATAAATTTTTGGATTTGGTGAACATCGAGGTGTGAAAACCCGATGACTTTTAATCACGGTTTAGGGAAAAATTTAATCTCGTTACTGCCCTGGGTGCAAAATTAAAGCGATTTCGCCATTTCGTAGCTCAAGACGTGTCAAATGCATGACTTATAGTATCCGACCTACGAGATCCCGAGGTAGAACAAAAGAGGAAACATTTTTATGAAAGGTGGACTCATCTTGAGAGTACAATAATCATCGTTGCTCGCGTGATAAGGCTCTAGGGATCTTGACACCACAGAGGGAAAAATAAAAACCATCTTTCGATTTCGAGCATTAAGAATGAAATTTGTGATGGGCTAGAAAAACAAAGGCGGCTCCAACGTAGGCTCCAACTAGGGATCCCGCTTTCTTGTAAGGCGGGAAGAACAATAGACCACGTGCCAATATTGGGTAAATGGAGTCAATAGCTTCAATCAGGTGAAAAGTTTCCTAAGAACAGGGTAATGAAGGGGGAAAGAGACTTCATTCTTTACCTTGAAAATCTTTTTCAAACTCAAATATTCTTTTTAAACTTAGTTGTAGTCCCTTTCATGACTTTCCCTTTCCCGCTACTAATTTCAGGGCTTCTTTAAGACAATTGAAACAGTTCTAGGAGACCCAACAGATCTTGCGGCTATCAGCTTGCATCAAAAGAAGAATATTATATGTTTTTAAAATGGGAAGCCCCGTCTGAATTTGGGATGTGGATCAGGTTTTTAAAAAACATTGGTTACCAGAGTAGAGTGATATTCATGTATAACAACCTTACATATATCTCATATATTGCTTCACTTCCAGCGAGCTTGTTCAGTACCCTGGTGAAGTTATCTGGCCCCTTTTACTGAATTTCCTTTCACCACTTTGGAATATATTTATGCATTTAAATACTAAGACGAGGGCAATCATTTCTGAATTTCCTTTCATCGTCTCTTGGACTAGGTGGGGGCAATCATTTCTGAATTTCCTTTCACCACCTATCTTATAATTTTCTTTTTAGAGCGCGAAGATGGGGGCAATCAGTTTGTATCAGGGATGATATCTATGTAATATTTTGCATTATAGGTCTGTCAACTTACTTTGATTACTCGGTACCAACCTTCCCTTGACCTTCACAACACCTTCGTTCTCAGGGGGAAAAAGGGAAAATAATTTTCTCAGGGAATTCTATTTGAGCAATCCTCAATCCTCCGATGTTGTTGAAAAAACTAGAAAAGTTAGGATCACTTTAGGCATCTCTTCGTTTAGCAGGGGATCGAGGAGCTGTGAAGACCCACCCTCTTTTCAAAATCTCCTTTGAAGCTCATAAGGTTGAAACGAAAAATCTTATCCCTTCTTATGCAAAACAGAAAGATGCTAACTTTTCGAAAGGTAAACCCGGAGATAGAAAAGGGTGACAAGCGGTGACTTACGGACTGGAAATACAGAGGTCAAATTTTTTTGAAACTAACTCTTGTAGATATTTTCGGGGATACTTTACTTTGACTGACTGTTTTTAAATTGGGTGAACCATTTAAATTGTCTTAATTTATTCAAAGATTATTAAACCAAGAAACAACTCTTTTATTTATCAGTTTAGCTGATGTTGTTGTTTGAGTGAGGTTACCTCAGTTTTATTTAATAGTCCTTTAGAACATGTCTTTTGAGAAATCACATCTTTACCTTTTCATTTCAATTTCTTTGCGCAATATGAAATTTCTTAGGTATCACCTGTTTAAGCCGATTTATTTCTGACACTGACTTTCAACTTACTTCTCTTGCTTGTTTTGCATGCAGCTGGAATCCTGTAAAAGGCAAATACGAAGATTATCGAGGCTATCCGAAATGTGTCGAAATTTCATGAACGAAAAAGAAAATCAAGAGCAATGTTTAAATGAAAAATAAATATAAAATTATTATATATATATATTTGGAATCTGGAGACTATTACATCATATAATGCTTCAGATACCGCCCGTTGACAGGGGTATTGAGGACTTCACCATTTATATTTTCCAGTAGGAAAGAATTTTTTCCTTCCAAAGCCGAGACCCTGAATGGCCCATACCAGAGGTGTTCAAATTTACCATGTTTATCTGCTTCTTCCTTTCTTGCATCCCACCTTAATACTAAATCACCTAGGAGGAAATATCTGTCATTTGATTTGCGGTCGAATACTGTCTTCATATCATCTTGTTACTTCTGTATCTTTTCATTTACTTCGACTCTATGTTGTTGAACCTCGATCAGTTGATTTATCCTTCTGGTGACATGATTGGGTTCTTCATTTTGGTCTTGCCATAAATTCATCACTAGGAAAGATAAGTTTATAGGTAGTACAACATCGGTCCCATATACCATCTGAAATGGAGAAATGTCGATTGACCATTTTGTGCTTATGAGGTTCACCCACAATGCGTATTTTAAGTGCACATGCCAAGACCTTTTATTTTCATCCAATACTTTCTTAATTATATTTACCAGGCTCTTGTTAGATGATTTGGACAATCTGTTTCCCTGGGGGTAATATGTTGTGGAATGGCTGAGAACGATGTTATACTTTTGACAGAAGCTGATCATAGCCATATATTTAAAGGCCTGGGCATTGTCAATAAATATCTTTCGGGGGCAACCAAATCTTGACAGAATATTGTCTTCTAAAAAGTCGATTACCACCGAGTCTATTTCCCTTTTGGTTGCAATGGCTTCCACCCATTTAGTAAAATAATTTGTTTCGATTAAGATCCACTTGTGTTGAGCACTGGAATGGGGGTTAATCTCACCTATGGATTCTAGACCCCATTGCTGAAATGGGGCTTCTGCTTTGACTGGAACTAAAGGCAGTGCCGAGAGCTTTTGTTTACCTGCAAACAGTTGAAAAGGGTTGCAGGCTCGGACTTTGGAATTGACATCTGAGAAAAGTTTTGGCCAGTAGTGCCCAACCCTCAGAATTTTATAAGTTGTATCTCTCCAAGCGTGATGCCCCCCACATATTCCTTCATGAAATTCGTCTATAACCCGCTAAGTTTTCGATTCGACTAAATAGACTAACAGGAAACCGAGTGGATCTTTCCAATATAGCTGACTTTTGGTGATACAATATTTAAATGCATGGAGTTTTAAAGTTCTGGCTTTAGATGGTGATAGCTCATTTGGGAATTTTAGAGTTAGTAGATATGACACTATGTCTCTGTACCAGCCTGACGATATGAACTTCTCTTCGATCTTGTTTGGACCTGTTTCCTCATTCATCTCATTTAGGCTCGTGTCTTCGTCGCCTTCCTGCAAGCAATTGATATCTAGGGCTCTAAAATTCGACTCAGCTAATAGTTTGTCCAGGCCTTTCCCTTTTATCAATTTGGTCGGTTTGAATTCCAGATCAAATTCTTGGATTTTGGCGAGCCATCGCCCTCTTTTTTTATCGTTGTCTGGCTGTACCAATATATCTTTCACAGAACTAGTAGGCACGTACGCAATTATCTTTGAGTGTATTACATACGTTCTGAATGCCTTTAATGCTTTTACCATGGCGTAAGCCTGTTTTTCTATTATATCATACTTCAGTTCTGTGTCTCTAAGGCTCTTGCTGAAAAAGGTGATCGGTTGTTCGAATCCTTCTTCGTTCTTTTGTAGGAGCACCGCACCGATAGTGTGTTCAGAGGCAAACGAGAAGATAAGAAAATCTTTTAGATAGTTAGGGCTTGCTAACACAGGTGCCTCGCTTATGAATTTCTTAATATGCCTGAATGATGCTCTGGCCTTGGTTGTCCATTTTACTTCGTTGTCCTTCTTCAACATACCTGTGATCAATTTTACAATCTCAATGAAATTCGGGATAAACCTTTGTAAAAAATTTATTCTTCCTAAGAAAGATTGAATCTCTTTTACATTTATGGGAATATTTATAGTATATATTGCTTCGATCCTCTTAGGATCAATCCTAATTCCATCCCTAATTACGATATGACCCAAAAGCTCACCTTCCCGCATGGCGAAATGTGATTTCTTTGGGTTTAAAGATAGGCCAAACTTGCGGCATTTTTCGAAAGTCTATTTAAGATGCATCAAGTGTTCTTCGTCAGTTTTAGAGAAAACCGTCAAATCGTTGAGGTAAATGACTACGAAATTATCTCTTTCTCCTATGAAAGCGATGTCCATAGCGTGATGGAATGTGTCTCCTGCATTCATCAAACCAAAAGGCATTTTTTCATACATGAACGTACCCCATGGTGTGGTGAAAGCAGTTTTTTCCCTGTCTTGTTCATTCATGGCGATTTGCTTATAACCAGAGAACCCGTCGATCATAGACATTCGGTTTGCTCCAACTACTTTTTCTAATACATGGTCCATTTTGGGCAGTAGATAGTTGTCCTTGAGAGACGACTTATTTAAGTTTTGGAAATCCACACACAGTCTGATTTCCCCACTCTTTTTCCTGACTGGGACCAAGTTTGCCACCCAGTCTGAATATCTCAGAGGTACGATTATTTTCGCGTCTAAAAGTTTCTTAACTTCTTTTTTGATCACGGGTAACAAAATGGGGTTGATCTGTCTAAGCTTCTTCCTAAATGGTTTGACCCCAGGTTTCAAAGGTATCTTGTGATCAATTATGGAAGTGTAATATGTTCTTAACTCATCATAAGACCAGGCGAAAACATCCTTATACTGTCTAAGTAGGTATTTATACTTACTTTTTATTTCGGGAGGAAGGAACTTGGATATTTTTACTATCCTGGACTCTGCTTCAGTTCCTATATCATAGTCCTCCACTTCTTTTGGTTGGGGTTGTAAAGTGGATTTTACAAGTATGTCGTTCTGATAAAAAAGTCTTTCTAAAGGAATCAATCCTTTTAGAATCTGGTTGTTTTTAAGGACCAGCATATGATGATCCGCAATTTTTTCTTGGAAAGATTTAGGATCTTCCCCCTCTTGCATGATCCATATCGGGTCATTTTGATTTTCTTGGTCTGCATGAGTTTCGGAGAATTCACCCACTGCTTCGAGAAATTTCTTAATTTGTTCGTCATCCTCAAAGACCTGCCAATGTTGGATATTGTCTGGTATAGATTGTATGTGTCTGATTTCTATGTGATACTTCAATTTGAAGGTCGTGGGAGGAGAGAAGGTTGAAGCTGCTTTAACCAATGCATCAACATGTAAATTCTTTACGTGTGGGATGAAATGGACATTTACGAATGATAATTTTTTTTCCATGATATCCCAGGCACAATTCCTGTATGATCTTAATCTAGGATGCTTGGCTTGGTACTGTCGATTTATCTATTTGACTATTAACTTTGCATCTCCATATACCTCTAAGTTATTTATTTTTATCTTTTTAGCAGCTTCTAATCCTAATACAAGCACTTCGTACTCACATACGTTGTTAGTATAATATATATCCCACTGTAGTCGGTAGGAAAAAGGAACAACGAACTTACCTTCGGGAGCCACTAAAAGCACTCCTGCACTAGCCCCTTCAGAAGATGAGGCACCATTGAAGTACATTTTCCAGACACCGGTACTACACATATATTCTATCATGTAATTTGACTCTTCCTTCTCTATATCATTTTCCTCTGGGCAACCATATAAGCCATCATCAAAAGACAAAATACAATTTCCCAGATCTTGATCCGCAATGTAAATAGGGAAATTGTTCGGGTTTTGAGGGTCACTAACCGTATATGATAATATCATTTATATGTACAACCGAGTAAAATGACCACCAAACATAGGGATTGTGGTGAACACCATGTCCAATTGAAGAGAACCTCCCAACTTGGCTCCCCGTGACCTAGACAACAGTAAGCCATATTTAGGGGGAATATCCGCAATAACCACATCCATCAGGATACTCTTAACCGGGACCTACGCTATGGTAACTACCAAGTCTTTTATCATCCCCATACACTTAACCCTTCTTGAGTCAAAGGAGTAAAGATCTCCATAAGGTCAGGTGATCCGGAGACCCAATTTGTCCATAATAATCTTAGGCATAACGTTATGGGAGGTTCCGGAGTCTAACATGCAATTATGTAGCAATTGATCATACACATTTAAAGTGATATAAAAGGGAGAAATGGTGTCTTTAGCCCCTTCAAAATGGGGACCAAAAGTGATGTTAGGTTTTTCATCTTCCAGGTTTAAAACATCAGACTGGATTTCTAGCTCAGAGACACCCATCGCTTTGGTAATTTGCTTCCGATAAACGGGGTTTTTTGCTAATTCTACCAAACGGATTGGTATCTTAATTTTATTTATCTTGTTTTCAAAACTGAAAGCTCTGCTCACCTTGTCTGTTTCTTTGGTTGAGACTTATGAATCCTTTATTTTTGACTTATTCGTCTGGACCCCTTTATTACTCATGGTTTTGGTTGAAGGCATAATTTTATTTACTGTTTCGGTTCCTTGTGCTTGGGTTTCAACTTTTTCCACTTCGGACTCTTGTGTGCTTACTGCTTTCATTTTGTTGTTGGGTAATAAGGTCTCTTCCGAAGTAGGCTCATAAGCTTGACCTCTTTGGAGGATTTTCTTGGGTTGAGTAGTCAAGGTGGGCTTACTCTTATATCTTAAGTTGTACTTAGGTTGAAACTCAACCATTATCATCTCAGTTTCTTGTTGAGATTCACAAGGGTTGGTATGATCACTTTCTTCACCCTTATTCGACGGTTGTTGAGTGCTTAGAGATTTCTCATAATCTTCTCGAGTCAGATATGGTTGTGTGAAGTCATCACCGAAGTTCGTGACATCATTATCCGAATCTCCGAAGTCTTGAAAATCGTTCGCTCCTATAAAATTTTCGTTCTTTAAGGGAGCTTGTATTTTTTGATCTTCGTTTTTTATTTGTCTTTGCTGGTTCAGGGGGTTGGGGTTCCTCT
>SNQJ01S0022113.1:61896-73989 GCA_010110895.2 Picea sitchensis | reverse complement strand
TGGGGAAAGAGTCAGCTTTGGCCTGTTCGAGCTCCATTCTGGATATTTTATTAGACAGTTCTTTAATTACTCTGGTCATATCTTCTACCCTATCATCTGTGGATCTATTAGACCCTGACGGACCAACTTGTTCTCTAAAGCGTTTAGTTTCTCGGTTTCTCTTTTCTACTTTATCTTTGAGCTTACCTGAAGCCATCATAATAGACTCAATTTCTACCGCATCATCCTGCATTCGGTTTAGGGTGGCTCCCCTTCTTTCTCGCAAAAGGAGTGCGAAATCCGGCTTGAAAGCCTCCGCGAAAGTTACCTTGGCCGTGGGTTGAGATGGTTTAACCTCAACTGGGATTTTGTTATATAGTTTGTTAAATATTTGAATAAATTCCATGATTGTTTCAGAATTCTTTTTTCTTAGAGAACCAAATTCAGTTAAATAATATAGATGGTTTTTTCTCTCGCCCCATTGTCTGAGGAAGGCATCTTCCAAAGCGTCATAAGACAAGATAGATGATGCAGGTAGGCTCCGAAACCAAGTTCAGACTTGGCCTTCGAAGGTTTGGACAAGAAGTATTGAATATACATTCTCATGCTCAATACCTAGGATATCTATGAATTGGTCAAAGAAATTAATATGTTCGACTGCTGTCAGATCCCCTTCCCCGGTGAATTTTGGTAATTTTTTTATGTAATTTTTGGGGAGGTCCTTTAGAGGGACGAGCAATACTAAGGGGGTGTATCTGGCTGCAACTTTCTCAAACACTCTAGGAGGGGGGGTAGGCCCTTGTCCTCCAGCTCCTCCTAGAGGGGCTCCTCCCCCTCCTCCTCCAATAAACCCTCCACCTCCTCCTATAAACCCTCCACCTCCTCCTCCGGCAGCTGCCATCGTTATTTGTGGGAAGTTGTAAAGGGGGTTTCAGAAAATTAAAAGTGAAACTTTATTTTCTTTGCAAAGAGGAAAATCCGACGAGGAAAGATAAGGAATGCGAGGACTCGGTTCCTCGGATTTGCAATAGATGAAATCAGGAGAACTGACGGGTATGGAAACCGAATGTGTAACACACTCTTCAGAATTTGGTGAGGTTGGGAAATTTAACTGAAGGAAAGTTGGTATGTCAACTGCCGACGAAATTTCAAGAGGGCCCTTTCCTTTGTGTACTAAGGGGATTGTTGGATGAATCTCACTCCTAACTTCGGAGCAATTTGTCATTAAAAATTTAGTATCAAAGAGAGGACTGCATGAAGTTGAGGGTTCAGAAGAACTCCTAGTCTTCATTTGTGGGGCTTTAAGTTTGTAAACTGCAGCGGTTGGATTAAGAGAGCCTCTAGCCTTTAGAATCTTCTCGGGATCGGTAACGGGAGTAATCTACTTACCATCTAGGTTTTTTCTGGTATTCCTTCGACCGGATGCCAGTTTATTATTTGTGGAGTCGCCAAGTGAAAAATTGAAAATCCTTAAAAAGGTGTGTACTCTTTGTTCACTATCAAAGGGTAACACTTTCAACGAAACACAAATGTCGTTTTCCCAGGGAAAAAGGTTTCGTAACTTCGGTCCCTGGAAATGGCGCGAGAAAGATGTTGTTCCAGAGTCTGTACTTAAGGCTTAGAGGTACAGTGTCTAGGCATTCGAAAGTGTGTAAAGGGTGGAGAAGAGAGAAATGCCAACCTTCAACTAAGGAAACTAGGGAAGATTTCTACGTTGGCGTTGTCTAGCTTCCAACTGTTCCTGGGTAGTTATATCATGTTCAATCGCCGCCCATGAAAGTTCGAGTTCAACCCAGGTAGTAGTTGTTTTAAGAATAATGTCGAAAAGATTTAAGACAATGTGCGTTTGATTTGATAATCCGGGTTCGATGTTGGGTTGTGTTGGCACAGGGATAGTCATGGAGGAACATTAAAATAAGAAAAAACTTCAGAGAGAAATTAAGTGTTGTCTCAATTCGGTCGTATAAAAGAGAATTTATGGTTTCGAAAATAAAACGGAGTGCAAATCAAAGGCTCTTTCCCGTAACTGAGTTATATCTTAATAAAAAGTATGAGGTGGGAGAAAAACATTTAGCTGTCTATAGAGTAAGGCTCCTATCAAGGGAGAATCTCACGTATAAACAGAAGAGGAAAATTGCAAGGAAATAACCCGATGAAGCATAAAATATATATGGGCTTCTAAAAGTGTTGACTGGTCTTACACCTGCTGATAGCTGGTACAGAGGAAAAACAGTAAACAATTATAGAAAACCAGAATTCATTCGCTATAGTAGTGATCGTACTAAATTATAACGAAGCATTCATCAGTTATGAATATGAAATGAAATGAAATATGAGATACAAGAGAACAAACTCATAACACAGTCGTGACGGAATTGAGAATCTTTAGATTTGCTTTGTATTAACTCTCAAAATGTAAAAACTCTGTTACAATCGACACAAAAAGGTCCAGCCCCTTTTCTTTCTTTCTATGGTATATTTATACAGTTTACAATAAGATAGAATCTCAATCGTTACAAAATTTCAGTTATGATAGGGAGGAGATAAATCCCTCCATTTCTTCTTCTTTGTCTTCACTTGGTGCCAGACATTTGTCCTCGCGCATGCTCGGTATAGGTGACACATCTTTCAACTAGCTAAGGTATTAGCCTCGACGGTTCTGCTTAACAACTGGCTTCAAAAAAGTAACATTCTCGGGCTAACTGCGACAACCTATCTTCCATCTCTCTGTCTATGATGTCGATAGTGCATAATTGCATGTTTGGTTTGATTATACATTTGACTATTTGGACTATGTCTGCCATAGTCACTTGGGAGATCTCGGCCGAATCCCTTTCCTCTTTTTCCTTTAAATCAAGCGAGATTTTTTCCATATTCATCTGAATCAAAGCCTTGGAACTACCTTCGCTATCAATGCCTAGCAGATCCCCATCTATAGAACTGAAAGCCTCTTCCAAGGCATTTGTTACCTTTTTGGCTTGTAGCTTGCCTTCCGAGATGCTGTGCTCCCATTCTTTCAATAGAATGTTTCCTCTGGTCTGCTCCGAAATGGTGAACCTGGGAGTACTTCCCGAATCCCTGTTGTTTGGGGCTATCACAGCCTCTTGGAAGGTGACCCATGCTGCTCCAGCTTCCCTTTCTCTAGCAGATAAGTTCTCCGAAACCTGGTTGACTCGCAAACAGTTGTCTCAGATCTCTTCTATCTTGCTGAGTAAATTTCGTTGGGCCGCAGAGACTCTGCCCCGAATCTCCAACGCTTAGGACTGAAACATCCCGATATCTATCACCTTGCTTTTGGCGATTTCCACCCTAGCCTGCCGCTGCTGGATCAAATCTTTTTGCTGACTCGCTTGCATCTGACCATCCCAAACCACCAGCTGCGCTTGTTCGAGCTTAGAGTTGAGTAGCTCTATCTCATTTTTATCGGCCGACCTTGCTTTCTCTATACCCACACTCGCCTAGTGTTTGGCAGTCTCCGTTGCTGTGGCTAGTCTAGCTTCCAGGGTCTTGATGAGGCAATTCTTTCGTTTCAGCTAGTTTTTTAGAAGCTCGACTGAAAAATGATTCACCGAGGCATATGCTCCTAATGTCCCTTCTATCTCAGTCATAAATTGTTCACTTTTCTTGTCCTTCCCATCAGTTATGACTTTGTATTTCTTGGCTATCGACTACCCTTCTTGGTAAAATTCTCTCTTTACCACTGCTTTTCTCTTCTTATCGAAGAAGAACTCATTCGGAGGGAGCTCTTCTACCCTTATAGGCCTCAACTCTTCATTGAATATCCACCCTGCATCAATATTTCTTTGAGTCGACTGCAAGGGAGTAACTGATGTGATAGGTTCTCTGACCTGCTTTGTTGATTTTCCTGGAGTAGTAACCGAACTCTACTTCTTCGGAGGGTCGGGAGTCTTTATTTCTTCTTTCGGACTCTTGGTTTGCTCTCCTCGTCTTGGTGTTTTTCTTGATCAGGGTTCGCATCCTTAGAGCCTTTGGCATCCTTTTGTTTGACCTTCGTCGTAGCTGGACTCTCGCCCCACAAAACTGCGGGAAGACAACTGCGTCGATGTTCTTGGAACTTCAGAACATCGACTCTCTCCTCGGGTGCCAAGGTTTGTATCCGAGCTAGAATCTTGGCATAAGACCTTGTGCCTTGTAAAATGTCATCCGAGGGTGAATTATCGTGCTCAAATCTCTTGAGCCCGCAACTGGCCAGATGATTGCTCACAACCCTCTACAAATCATGCTTTTTATATTCAATGAGGACCAAATTTAGGTCCTCCAGGGCTGCTACCTCAACTTTTGCATGCCCAAAATCTAATAAAGAATAAGAATTTAAATGAACAGGAAAAGGTGGCCATACCTTCTTTGAGTATACCTTAAGCTCCTTGCTTATACCACCGATTACTGTTTGTTTGGCAACCTCGCGACAAGCCAACTTGTCGGGAATGAATAATGGCAGTGCATGCGGGGGAACAGAAGCCCCGAAAACTCTAAGGTACAAAAATTCGGCCTCCACATACCAGTCAGCTATGATGCTCATATTTGTCACTATACTGTCAAAATCCTAGGTGGTGGGTGACCGAAAATAGTGACATGCAGAGGCACCATCACCCAGTTGAAGATTTCGTACACGAAATTTGCAGATTTGTTTTCCCATAATTTTGAATGATAGACGTGTATGGGTTCGTCTTATGCTGGAGTCCAACTCCAACTCATTAAGGGAAACAGTATCAAAAAACAAATGGCATCCATAATGCATGCAGACATGAAGAATGAAGACACTTTTCCGCTATCTTTCTGCGCCCGATACTCTGTGATTCGACTGGTCAAGCTGTCGGACAACATTTTCACCCAGTCGAAGGAACTTTCTTCGGCAACCCGAAACATTAGAGGCACCCATGGAAGATAAAAATGTGAGGTGTCCTCTTTCCCGTATAGCCTGCATGTCATCATGGCAACATACTTGTACTGTGGCTCTAAGGAAGCTATTGAATATATGCCGTGGCTATCAGCCCTGAACTTCGCGGAGTGAGAAACCCAATCTCTTATTAAACTGGACATGGTTTTATCATACTGTATGCATTCCTTCTTCTTGAATTCGTCCAAGAATTCGGCGCCATATGTATAGTCAGACGTTGTGAGAAGCTTATACATGGCTTGCAGATGTTCCGGCCTGAAAGTCCCGATGGTGACTTTCTGTTCATTCATGATGGTTCTGGTCGGTATGTCAACATGGTCCAATGCCCATCGGACCATATCATAATATGGCAATAGTCATGGCCTGGCTGCTACTCTGTGCATTCTAGATTGGATGACGATCTTATACTTGGTGGTTATATCATCTTTTTCATTATCGCTGGAGTCATAGGAATAATCCACCAATTCCGCTTGCAGAACATCTGAAACGAACGACCAATTCGGGACCGAGTCGATACTTCAAGGTGAAGTATCAGAAATATTGTCCGAGCTTTGTCCCGAAACCTCAACACTGGCTTTGGATGCTTTTCATAGAGGCATGGCTGGGGATTGTGTTTTAGCTCTTCTGCGATAGAAATGCGTATACATACAGAAGTCAACTTTCTCAGAGATAATGTGCTCTGTGTAATATGAAAATGAATATGTTATAATGAACCAAAACTCTTATATATATTTGAAAACTTGGTACCTTTCAAAACAAGTCTGTCAAATCATTTTTAGAGATAAATTTTGCCATAAAAATACGATCTTTATTCGTCGATTTGTCCTATTTCCTAATTAATGCCATAAATTTTGGCGGTTTAAAATGTTAGTTGGCGTATGGAATGAATAAGGCTACCTCATAAATCATGCAAGCATCGAGACACAGGATATGTATCGATTTAGCTTAATTAATTCGGTTTTACCAACGTTAATCAATATTTCAGTACTTGTTATATCGGGGATTTTACTTTAACACTTTAAACCTCTGACACCTGAGACTGCAATGATCGATTTTGGTTAATAAAAAGCGTAACCATGATTAGGGGCTCAATTAATTTCATAATTATTATATTTTCCATATTGCGACTCGGAGCTTCGAAAATAAGTTTCCAGGAGGTTTGCATGCCGAGCTGCGAAACCGCGAGATCGCGATAATACGACTTAATTAAAAGGGAAGATAAACTCGGATTTAGTGATTAATTAATTATGTTTATATCCTTATCGTGACTTCGCGAGTCAGGGTTGAGACCGTGTAACTTTTAAAAAAGAAAACGCCGAGTGGCGAATTGCCGACAAAACTTTTACCATGGTTTAGATTTTACTTTTAACCTTGACACGGGTTACTAAAATAAGGACCTCTTGTTCTCAGCTATCGGGGCTACGACAATAAAGTTTTGGATTTGGTGAACGATGAGGTGTGAAAACTCGATGACTTTTAATCACGGTTTAGGGAAAACTTTACTCTCGTTACTACCCTGGGTGAAAAATTAAAGCGATTTCGCCGTTTCATAGATCGGGACATGTGAACTGCATGACTTATAGTATCTGACCTATGAGATCCCGAGGTAGAACAAAAGAGGAAACAATTTTACGAAAGGTTGGACTCGTCTCGAGAGTACAATAATCATCGTTGCTCGCATGATAAGGCTTCAGGGATCTTGACACCACAGAGGGAAAAACGAAAACCATCTTTCGATTTCGAGCATTAAGAATGAAATTTGTGACGGGCTAGAAAAACAAAGGTGGCTCCAACACCTTCGTAAAAAATGTCTTCTCCTCCTCCTTTTGCCTTCCGTGGTGAAAGTATAGTTACTAGTAACCAGAAGTCTAAACGAAATAGAAAGAGGAAGAATAAAAAGAAGAAGTCACCAACCTATGCAAGTCATGTTAGAGATAGGTCATCAACCTTTGCAAGCCATGTTGAAGACCAGCACCCAACCTCTGCAAGTCATGATGGGGGCACAAGTCTAGTCACTGCTAGTCATACTGGCAATAGGTTTGTAGCCTTTGTGAGTCATGTTATCGACCCATATCCAACCTTTGTAATTCATGTTGGATATGTGCAACCAACCAATGATATTCATGTTGGGGGCATTGATTCTGTTGAGAAACCTAGAAGGATAGGACGTAAGCCTAAGTTCCCTTGTAATATTTGCAAGGGAGACCACCTTACTGATTTATGCCCTGGCCTTCCAGAGGTATGAAGATTGTGGTCCCTATCTGCAAGATCTTTTGATTCTGAGTTTTCTGAGGTTTCCTCACAGTTTATTCAACGATTGGTTGAGAAAGTGGTCACGCCAATGTAGTCATTGGTTGATCCCACTCCTCTTTTGGGGGGTGAGGTTCCTTTAGAACATGTAGTCTCGCAGCCTATTCATCCATTGTTTGAGAAATTGGTCACGCCAATCCAGTCTTTGACTGATCCCACTCCTCTTTTGGGGGGTGAGGTGCCTTTAGACCATGTAGTCTCGCAACCTACTCAATCATTGGTTGAGAATTTTGTCATGCCCTATATTTAGCTGATTCCACTCTTCTCTTGGAGAGTGATGTGTCTACTGACTATGTTTTTAGCATTTCCAGTTCAGTACTTTCAGAACAAGGGGGTATTCTGCTCGCTTCGAGCACACCCCCTCCAAGCCCTATGACGGTTTCCTTTGATTGGAATGACCTTGTTGAGCCTTGTCTTCCTTCTTCTACACCCTTTCAAACATGGATGATTTTAGGGGATAAATTTCTCTCATGGGCTAAGTTTCCATGGTTTTTCCAAAAATGAGATTCGCTATTTTAAAAATGATTCACCCAAATTCTACAGGATAAAATTATTTTACCTTAAAAATCGCCAAAATTTTATAAAAAACTATATAAAATCCTTAGAAATTTGAATATTTTTTCAAAAATATCGCCAATCATTTATAGTTGGCATATGAAGGATTAGTAAGATTTGCCAAGGTATCTACATTTGAAAATAAATTTCCATCCTTAAAATCATCCTTGCTTTCAAATAAGGGTTGAATTTAATTCATTAAACATTTATCGATGTATTGTGGATGAAGGAGCATATGCGAGTATTTTATCCTCCTTGGTTTGGAAAGTCTTAGGATCTCCTGAGCTTGTGTCTGCTTCACATGACCTGTTGGATTTTGACAGACGTCCTAGTGAATATTTGGGGATTCTTTCTCAATTGCCTATCTTGTTAGGTGGAAAGACTGTCCTTGTTGATTTTATAATGGTGCAAGGCCCGTTAGATTTCAATATGATTCTCAAACATGATTATGTATATGTTATGAACGATGTGGTGTCTATGCTCTTCCGGGTGATGCATTTCCCTCACAATGGAAGCATTGTCACTATTGACCAACTTTCACCTGATAATCACCATCCTAATTCGGTGTTAGTTCAAGCTGTCGCTTTATATGTTTGTAGTGTTCGTGTAGACTCTACCCCACCATGGGTTAATTATGTGGCATCTGATCCTTGTTGTTCAATTTCTTCTGAGCAGGAACCTGTGCAATCATGTTTTACTTCTCGAGACTTGGTCTCAACAATTGATCCATTGATTTATCCAATGGGGGTATGGGAGACCTTGCTTCCCCCTCTTGGTCCAAGTGATCTTGGGTCTCCTTCTGAGTTTGATCTCATTGTTTGTAGATCCTCAAGCCCCCATGCTTTTGATTCTTTGCTGATATAATCTGCTAGTCCTGGCCAGAGCCTCCATTGTCATATGGAATATGGTCATTTTACTTCACCCTTTGGGATTGTTGACCCTCGTTTGTGTGATTTATTGGATTTTGAATTGCCTTCAGATGATGCTATCCTTGAAGCCATGACTACCGTTTCTATACCGTGGGAGGACTTACACTGTGGTTTGTGTTTTCTTCCCTTTTGGGATACTTTCCAGGTTGACTATCGAAGAGGCTCTTGGTCTATGCCTAGTAGTGGGCTCTACCTGAACCAGTTTCATACATGAGTCATAGCCCCCTAGAGTCTTCTTTAATCCCTTTTCAGACTCTCTAAACATTAAAATATTGCCGAGCTATCTTGTTGTCCTTCACGCTCACCAAAATCAAATTTGAAGGCATGTCTGTCTGGCGGTAGTTTATCCCTTTTTCAGTCTAGATGGTCAATTTTACGAACAAAGGTATACTCTAGGAGTTTCAGTTCACTAGAAGAGTATTCTCAAGTATAATTTTAACCCTTTTTCGGGCTCGAGGGACTAAATTTATGAAAAAGGAACCCCCACGGAGTCCATAGTTAAGCTCTTTTTAGACTCCCTAAAATTGAAAATATCGTCGAGTGACCTTGTTCTTTCACACTCGTTAAACTGGTCCAGAAGAAGATCCCCTATGAAGTCCATAGTTAATCTCTTTCTAAACTCCTTAAAATTGAAAAGATCGTCGAGTGACCTTGTTCTTTCACACTTGTTAAATTTTTCCAGAAAAACATCTACTGGCATGAGTTTACCCCTTTTTTTGGCCTATAGATTAAGGAGGAAAAAGGTATACCTTAGGAGATTTGTCTCACTGGGAGAGTTCTCCTAAGTAAATTTTATACTTTTTCAGGCTAAGGATACTAAATCTAGAAAAATCCTGTGAGTCCATAGTTAAGCTCTTTTCAGACTCTTTAAAATTGAAAAGATTACTGAGTGATACTGTCTTTGTCACACTCGTTAAAATGGTTCTGAATAGACATCTTTTCGATGAAATTTTACCCCTTTTTTCGAACCAACTAGACTGTTTTCGAAAAAGGTACCCCAGTGAAGTCTTCTTTTACGTTTTTTCAGACTCTCTAAACGTGAAAAAATATCGAGCTTACCTTCTCTAGGCTTGTTAAAATTACATTGAATGGGGTTTTCATTATGTCTTATTAATTTCATTTCCATCTCTGCATCTCTGGCCTAATGTCGGCTCCATGTTTCTCTCAACTGAACCTTTGAAGCATGCTTTATATGCAAGCCTTGTAACACTTTTCCTCTACGTCTTGACACCTTGACCCATGGAGGAATTTTCCCGAGTGTCCTTTTCCTACACATGTCTCCTTTCTTTGAGCATTAGTTTGTTCCTTGCACTTGGAACTGGTATGCTTGAGACACCCGTTCCTCCTTTGTAACGTAACATTATTTTATTCTTTTTCAAGCTCTTTAAAAATATTGAAAAAGACAAAAAAATAAAAAATACCCCAAAAAGAAGACAGGAAATATATTTTCTTTTTATGGAAGCACAATGAGTCACCCTTGGACAAAGCACATCCTTCCGTTCATTCGTCAAGATTTGGGATCTAATATGACCTTAGGAAGTTATTCTCTCTACATAGAGCTATGTCCTCCTCCATTTGGTTATTCTTCCAAACACATGGAGAGTTTGTGTTGCCTCCTGCATCATGAACTTATGTCAATGTCATGTTTCCTGAGTCTAATCATATATCATGCTATTGTCCAAGGGAATTTTCACCCAACTTGAGTCAGCCTTTCTACAGCTTGTCTCCTGACCTCATGCCCGACCATCCAAAAAGTCCAATCAAGTCCTTGTTCGAAATCAATGAAGTTCTCTGCTTGATCATTGATATCCTCTTGTATTTTCCTGACGAGTCATCGAAGACCTCTGAGTAGTGAAGTAGTACACTCACATTAAACTCCTACTTGAGTTTTGAATATCTTGAAGTTTTTGCTCGAGTTCTAAAGGCCTCATCTCCAACCATCAGGTGTCGTTGGCTTCTTGAAGATGGATACTATACATGTATATATTTGATTTTGAGATGTAGATTCGTTGTGTATTTCTTGTGGCTACACTTTATATATTTATATGACATGGATCTGCAATGTATTTGATTGGCAGCCATGATTTATTTCATCCCGAGCATGGGTATGCCTACCTCAGAGAGACAATTGTTATTTTTGCAGATGGAACCTCCCGAACTCTGGTCCCGGGCTCACTCGCTTCGTACGTTGGTGAAGATTTGTAATGTATTTCGTCCATCAGATGCTCTTCTGAACTCACACATTAGGGGACATATGTTATAACCCTAAATTTCTCCATACATGCGTACCTGGAGTTTTCCCCTCTTACTTGCTATTTTTTCCAAGCCATCACTGAGAAACTCTTCTTAAAAACATTATTTTTGAAGATGTACATGCCCTGCACCACTACTTCCCACGTACACACACTTGTTGTACCACTACATCCCACGTATGTATTCTAGCTACATCATTACAACTTGTGTATTCTCCCAAAATTTGCAAAAATAAAATGTTGCAAGGAATTCGTTGAGATTAAGGGCCATTGGTTAGTTTCCCAACTGTACCACCACCTATAGCCCATCAAACAACCGAATAACCATCATTTTGTCATATAAAAGGAGGTGTTGGGGTCTCATTCCAAAGACAAGCATAAGAACAGTGAAAATCTACATGTTTCACATCCCCTCCTTGCCCCAAGAATTTGCATCCACCTTGTGAGATTTGTACCAGAATTTCCCTTTTTTGCCTTTTTCCTCCATCATAAGCCTATTCCATTCCCTAGAGAGAGGTTTAGAGGAGAAAGATATGTGGAAGCACAGTTGGAGCTTAGTGAAGAGGATACCGGACCAGGTTTGAGGAGTAGTCGTCGATCTTGTTGTAAGTAAACATTGTGATATCAATAAAAGGAATACTTTTTCTGCCTTGAAATATGATGTGTCTAATGTTTTCAATTTATTTATGATTTATTCTAACATCTAACCCATGATTTATATATGAGATGCAAGTTTTTAGTTTCCTGTTTATCTATTTGTGAATGCATGTTAGCCTTGGGAGGAGGCTTGTAGTCAATAGAGCCATTGAATGCGAGAGGATTGACACCGGACGCGGAGTAAAAGGTAAAGTTACCTGATCTTTTCACTTTGTCTTTCATATATAAATTTGGGGTATGTTCAGGGTAGTTAGAAAAGTAGGATACTTTTAGATAGTTAGATCTGCCTACATGTTGAACCCTAGTGTAGTCCATAGGGGGGTTTCCCACTATAGCATAGACCCTCTTCGACTTTCTTTTAAAGTTTTGATAGTTCTTCTTCTATTCTTTCCATAGGATAACTACCATCAAACTCTACACAAACTATTTCTAGATTTTCTTCTTCACTTGTAGAGAAAAATTCAACATCATCACATTTTGAATTATTGCAATC
>SNQJ01S0022113.1:48368-61846 GCA_010110895.2 Picea sitchensis | reverse complement strand
TCTTTCGGCACCTCAATCGGTCGAAAAATGAAGAAGATAGCCTCCTTGAAGTCTCCCTCTTCAACTTTGTTGTCTCTGGTTCTACAATTCTCACCCTTGTTCTCCAAACCTGGCACACACGCTCATTTAAGCGTAAAGAACCCAGTCCCGTACGCAACCGCGCACCGGTACAAACCGTAAGACGGTTAAGGGCATGCCAGCCTCTAACCGCCTCGACACTTGGACACATGGCGCATAGAACCTTGGCTGGGTGCAAAAATTGGTTTAACTGTTCAAACGATATAACTCCCGTGCATACACACCCGCGCTCACATTTTAATATGATTCAATGTACATAATACAATCATGGGTTATAAAACCCGCGCAAATGTTTAACCTGGGCGCCACACATATAAATATATGTTTAAACATGAAACTTTGTTGTATTAACCCGCGCCCATATATTAAAACACATGGGCATATGTTTTATATGGAACCATGGGTCGGGGCTTAAGCCCCGGCCCGCCCCCTTTTCATTCAACGCTTTCCACCAAACTTAAATGCAATATTTTTGACACATAAAACAAGAAACGTTGGGCGGCATGATGGTTAGTGAAGGTTGGCGAAGGCTTTGTATGGAGTGAGAGGTCTGGGCGTTGAACCCCGCGGCCTCCATTATATTTTACACATAAACCCAACGACCAATTAACAAGTGACACGTGGCGCCAATGAATTGGACCACGTGTCCTCACTTCATTGGCTATCCAATGACACGTGTCAGCATCATATTCGCCAATCAACCGACCAATGAAAATATGCCACGTCACCCAACCACCATGTCATCATGATGGTACGGCCCTCCACATGGCCGTACGGACTGTACGGATAGGTACAGTCAGCATCCCAAAGTTTTTCCTGTTTGGCTTGGTGGACAGATTGCGATAACTCCTCCATACAGACTCCGTTTGCGAAAGTAAATATACCGCTGGAATTAGGAAGACGAGACAGATGCAATGGTACTGTTTTCGTCGCATTCTGAACACTTTGAAAATTGAGCAAAATTTGATCCCCTGATCAGTTCCTTTGTTTACTATTGACAAAAAAATATTTCACTTTTTTCAAATTCATATTCATTTGGTCAGAAATGTATTTTGAAGAAAAATTGTCCCTATGTACAACAAATGACCACAAAACCCTAAAAATCATGCCAATCATCTCCTTATATTTGATCTCTGATGCTTGGTGTCTCTGGTTTCATTCCTCATGACCTCTCCAAGTTCCCATGATAGAAAACCTTGTTCTGATAAGGGGGAAAAAGATAGGGTAAACTTTGGGAAAATAGAGGAAACGAGATTATGAATTTCATGATGACCCACTAACTCATGACATGATAAAAATGACCATGAATGGTAAAGACCATAAGAAGATGGAGGGATAAGTGAAATAAACTAAGCCAAGCAAGCTAGGTTTCTTCATCACGAGATAAATTTGAAATAGATAGTTGAAGAATCAAGTCACCTATAATTATAGGACCCTAACACACCCGACTTTCGACTGTACCTGACTAGTGACTGTTCACGAGCTGGAAACTTAGTTTCCTTTATTCTAGGGACTTACACAGGTGATTGCGGGGGTATACCATGGTACCTAGGGTAGACATTAGGTCACAGTTGCAGACTATACCCGAAGGGTGCTTCCGTGTTTGAGTTGCACTTGCACTGATAAGTTTCTCTAGTGTTGGCTGGCATAACTGTTCTTCCTACTAGATAGTGGTTTGCGTGATTTTCCTTTAGGAACTTTTAGTGTGTGCTCTGTGCTCCCTAGTTTTCTATAGTGAGTTAGTCAGTCATTGTTTTGGGTCTCCGGCCTAAGGTGTTAGACCTCCCACTCCACCGATCATGAGGACTTTTCGGTCTTTTGCTTAGAAATATGGAGCCGCCTCTTTATAGGCATTGTTTTGATAACACTGGTTCGCCAGAGTTAGTCTGTGAGACTTTTACGGACTTGAATGATCCTGGAAGGGGAGAAACTGTGCACAAGATATTCATGGCTAAAGTTACTGACGATACCAACCAAGGAACCCCTTCGAAAGGGGATCTTTGTTCTTTTCCTTTCTTTGGAAACGTTGGTGTCCCTTTGATGGCCACTTTGTACATTCTTGGGTTGATTGTGGGACTACCGGTTTGGTTGGGTACCATTCCAAATGTCCCGAATTCTCTTGACGCTTCTCAGTTAATCAATTTATGTCATGGGAATCATGTTGACGTTCCTTCATCAACAAAGTCTTCTCCTCCTCCTTCTTCCTTCCCTGGTGAAAGTATAGTTATTAGTAACCAGAAGTCTAAACGAAATAGAAAGAGGAAGAATAAGAAGAAGAAGTCACCAACCTATGCAAGTCATGTTGGAGATAGGTCATCAACCTTAGCAAGCCATGTTGAAGACCAACACCCAACCTCTGCAAGTCATGATGGGGGCACAAGTCCAGTCACTGCTAGTCATACTGGCAATAGGTTTGTAGCCTTTGTGAGTCATGTTATCGACCCATCACCAACCTTTGTAAGTCATGTTGGAGATGTGCAACCAACCACTGATATTCATGCTGGGGGCATTGATTTTTTTGAGAAACCTAGAAGGATAGGATGTAAGCCTAAGTTCCCTTGTAATATTTTCAAGGGAGACCACCTTACTGATTTATGCCCTGGCCTTCCAGAGGTATGAAGATTGTGGTCCCTATTTGCAAGATCTTCTGATTCTGAGTCTTCTGAGGTTTCCTCACAGTTTATTCAACGATTGGTTGAGAAAGTGGTCATGCCAATGTAGTCATTGGTTGATCCCACTCCTCTTTTGGGGGGTGAGGTTCCTTTAGAACATGTAGTATCGCAGCCTATTCAGCCATTGGTTGAGAAAGTGGTCATGCTGATCCAATCTTCAGCTGATCCCACTCCTCTTTTGGGGGGTGAGGTTCCTTTAGACCATGTAGTCTCGCAGCCTATTTAACCATTGGTTGAGAAAGTTTTCATGCCCAATATTCGATTGATTCCACTCTTCTCTTGGAGAGTGATGTGTCTACCGACTATTTTTTTAGCATTTCCAGTTTAGTACTTTCAGAACAAGGGGGTATTAGTAAGATTCAACAACGTTTCTACATTTGAAAATAAATTTCCATCCTTAAAATCATCCCTGCTTTCAAATAAGGGTTGAATTTAATTCAACAAACATTTATCGATGTATTATGGATGAAGGAGCATATGAAAGTATTTTATCCTCCTTGGTTTGGAAAGTCTTGGGATCTCCTGAGTTTGTGTCTGCTTCACATGAGCTGTTGGATTTTGACAGACGTCCTAGTGAATATTTGGGTATTCTTTCTCAATTGCCTATATTATTAAGTGGAAAGACTATCCTTGTTGATTTTATAATGGTGCAAGGCCCATTAGATTTCAATATGCTTATCAAATGTGATTATGTATATGTTATGAACGATGTGGTGTCTATGCTCTTTCGGGTGATGCGCTTCCCTCACAATGGAAGCATTGTCACTATTGACCAACTTTCATTTGATAATCACCATCCTATTTCGGCGTTAGTTCAAGCTACCTCTTTATATGTTCCTAGTGTTCGTGTAGACTCTACCCTGCCACAGGTTAATTATGTGGCATCTGATCCTTGTTGTTCAATTGCTTCTAAGCAGGAACCTATGCAATCATGTTTTCCTTCTCGAGACTTGGTCTCAGCAATTAATCCATTGATTTATCCAATGGGGGCATGGGAGACCTTGCTTCCTCCTCTTGTTCCAAGTGATCTTGGGTCTCCTTCTAAGTTTGATCTCGTTGTTTGTAGATCCTCAAACCCCCGTGCTTGTGATTCTTTGTTGTTATAATCTGCCAGTCCTAGCCAGAGCCTCCATCGTCATATGGAATATGGTCAGTTTACTTCACCCTTTGGGATTGTCGACCCTCGTTTGTGTGATTTATTGGATTTTGAATTGCCTTCAGATGAGGCTATCCTTGAAGTCATGACTACGGTCTCTATACTATGGGAGGACTTACACCGTGGTTTGTGTTTTATTCCCTTTTGGGATACTTTCCAGGTTGACTATCGAAGAGACTCTTGGTCTGTGCCTAGTAGTGGGCTCTACCTGAACCAGTTTCATACATGAGTCGTAGCCCCCTGGAGTCTTCTTTAATCCCTTTTCAGACTCTCTAAACATGAAAATATTGCTGAGCTATCTTGTTGTCCTTCATGCTCACCAAAATCAAATTTGAAGGCACATTTGTTTGGCGGTAGTTTACCCCTTTTTCAGTCTAGATGGTCAATTTTACGAACAAAGGTATACTCTAGGAGCTTCGGTTCGCTAGAAGAGTATTCTCAAGTATAAGTTTAACCCTTTTTTGGGCCCGAGGGACTAAATTTATGAAAAAGGAACCCCCACGGAGTCCATAGTTATCCTCTTTTCAGACTCCCTAAAATTGAAAATATCGTCAAGTGACCTTGTTCTTTCACACTCTTTAAACTGGTCCAGAAGAAGATCCCCTATGGAGTCCATAGTTAAGCTCTCTCTAGACTCCTTAAAACTGAAAGGATTTGTGAGTGACCTTGTTCTTTCACACTTGTTAAAATGGTCCAGAAAAAGATCTACTGGCATGAGTTTACCCCTTTTTTTGGCCTATAGATTAAGGAGGAAAAAGGTATACCTCAAGAGATTTGTCTCACTGGGAGAGCTCTCCTAAGTAAATTTTATACTTTTTCAGGCTAAGGACACTAAATCTAGAAAAATCCTATGAGTCCATAGTTAATCTCTTTTCATAATATTTAAAATTCAAAAGATTACCGAGTGATATTGTCTTTGTCACACTCGTTAAAATGGTTCTGAATAGACGTCTTTTCAGTGAAATTTTACCCCTTTTTTGAACCGATTAGACTGTTTTCGAAAATGGTACGCTAGCAAAGTCTTCTTTTACATTTTTTCAGACTCTCTAAACGTGAAAAAATATCGAGTTTACCTTCTCTAGGCTCATTAAAATTACAATGAATGGGGTTTTCATTGTGTCTTATTAATCACATTTCCATCTCTGTATCTTTGGCCTAATGCTGGCTCCATGTTTCTCTCAACTGAACCTTTGAAGCATACTTTATACGCAAGCCTTGTAACACTTTTCCTCTGCATCTTGACACCTTGACCCATGGAGGAATTTTCCCGAGTGTCCTTTTCCTGCACATGTCTCCTTGCTTTGAGCATTAGTGTGTTCCTTGCACTTGGAACTAGTATGCTTAAGACACTCGTTCCTCCTTTGTAACGTAACATTATTTTATTCCTTTTCAAGCTCTTTAAAAATATTGAAAAAGACAAAAAAATAAAAAATACCCCAAAAAGAAGACGGAAAATATATTTTCTTTTTATGGAAGCACAATGAGTCGCCCTTGGACAAAGCACATCCTTCCATTCGTTTGTCAAGATTTGGGATCTAATATGACCTTAGGAAGTTGTTCTCTCTACATAGAGTTGTGTCCTCCATTTGGTTATTCTTCCAAACACATGGAGAGTTTGCATTGCCTCCTGCATCATGAACTTATGTCAATGTCATGTTTCCTGAGTCTAATCATCTTTCGTGCTATTGTCCAAGGGAATTTTCACCCAACTTGAGTCATCCTTTCTACAGTTTGTCTCCTGACCTCATGCCTGGCCATCCCAAAAGTCCAATCAAGTCCTTTTTTGAAATCAATGAAGTTCTCTGCTTGATCATTGAGATCCTCTTGTATTTTCCTAACGAGTCATCGAAGACCTCTGAGTAGTGAAGTAGTACACTCACATTAAACTCCTACCCAAGTTTTGAATAGCTTGAAGTTTTTGCTCGAGTTCTAAAGGCCTCATCTCCAACCATTAGGTGTCGTTGGATTATTGAAGATGGATACTGTACATGTATATATTTGATTTTGAGATGTAGATTCGTTGTGTATTTCTTGCGGCTACACTTTATATATTTATATGACATGGATCTGCAATGTATTTGATTGGAAGCCATGATTTATTTCATCCCGAGCATGGGTATGCCTGCCTCATAGAGATAATTGTTATTTTTGTAGATGGCACCTCCCGAACTCTGGTCCTGAGCTCACTTGCTTCATACATTGGTGAAGATTTGTAATGTATTTTGGCCATCAGATGCTCTTCTGAACTCACATATTAGGGGGCATATGTTATAACCGTAAATTTCTCCATACATGCGTACCTGAATTTTTCCACTCTTACTTACTATTTTTTCCAAGCCATCACTGAGAAACTCTTCTTAAAAACATTATTTTTGAAGATGTACACGCCCTACACCACTACTGCCCATGTACACACACTTTCTGTACCACTACATCCCACGTATGTATGCTAGCTACATCATTACAACCTGTGTATACTCACAAAATTTGCAAAAATAAAATGTTGCAAGGAATTCGTTGAGATTAAGGGCTATTGGATAGTTTCCCAACTATACCACCACCTATAGCCCATCACCCAACCGAATAACCATCATTTTTTCATATAAAAGGAGGTTTTGGGGTCTCATTCCAAAGCCAAGAATAAGAATAGTGAAAATCTACATGTTTCACATCCCCTCCTTGCCCCAAGAATTTGCATCCACCTTGTGAGATTTGTACCATAATTTCCCATTTTTTCCTTTTTCCTCCATCATAAGCCTATTCCATTCCCTGGAGAAAGGTTTAGAGGAGAAAGATATGTGGAAGCACAGTTGGAGCTTAGTGAAGAGGATCCCGAACCAGGTTCGAGGAGCAGTCGCTGATCTTGTTGTAAGTAAACATTGTGATATCAATAAAAGGAATACTTTTTCTGCCTCGAAATATGATGTGTCTAATGTTTGTAATTTATTTATGCTTTATTCTAACATCTAACCCATGATTTATATATGAGATGCAAGTTTTTAGTTTCCTGTTTATCTATTTGTGAATGCATGTTAGCCTTGGGAGGAGGCTTGCAGTCAGCAGAGTTATCGAATGCGAGAGGATCGACACCGGATGCGGAGTAAAAGGTAAAGTTACCTGATCTTTTCACTGTGTCTTTCATATATAAATTTGGGGTATGTTCAGGGTAGTTAGAAAAGTAGGATACTTTTAGATGGTTAGATCTGCCTACATGTTGAACCCTAGTGTAGTCCACAGGGGGGTTTTCCAACTATAGCATATACCCTCTTCAACTTTATTTTAAGGTTTTGATAGTTCTTCTTCTATTCTTTCCATAGGATAACTACCATCAAACTCTACACAAACTATTTCTAGATTTTCTTCTTCACTTGTAGAGAAAAATTCAACATCATCACATTTTGAATTATTGCAATCAAGGGTTTGTGGAGATTCTTTACCTTCATTTGAGATGTCTTCAAGATCTTCCTCTTTGCCAACATCATCACATGATTCTTTGCTTTCATTTGAATTGTCTTCAAGATCTTCTTCTTTGCCAACATCATAAGTTTTAGAAATAATGAAATCAAGAGTTTTTGGAGATTCTTTACCTTCATTTGTCTTGATGGAGTTGTCTTCAATAGCTTCCTTCTTTCTTTTGTATGTCTCCTCTAGCTTTAGCCATAGATCCTTGGAAGAAGTGCATTGTCCCATTCTCTCTTTGATAGGGCTTGAGAGTCCACTAAGAATGGTCTTGAGAGCCAATGCATCATTCTTCTTTTCTTCCCTTTGAGCTACAAACTCTGACTTGTTCTTTAAGGAAACTGATCCACCAATGGATGACATCCAAATACCCTCTCCCATTTCCTTCAAATGCACTCTCATTTCTATTCTCCAAGTAGAATAGTTTTACTCATCAAGGATTTGAACTTCACCATCCATATGTGTGTCCATAGATCTCCTCCAATCTTGTTAAGGATTATAGTGAAGGCCTGTTCTGATACCAATTGTTGGACACACTGACTACACTGAGAGGGGGGGGTGAAAAGTGTAGGGATTTTTTCCCCAAAACTCCCCCTTCACAAAACTCATTATTTAGAAATCACCATTTACTCATTACTTATTGTTGTCATTTATAATCAGTTAAATGTGAAAATATATCAACAACATATATCAACAATATATCATCAACAAATCATCACCATAAGGAACACAAGATGCATGTACCATTTTATTTTTATTACAGAATACAATCCTTGGGTTTATCAACAACAAATGAATAGAGTACAACTCTACAAGAGCACCAGCTCTATAATGCAAGACTCATCTTACACCCTCAGCACCAACTGAGATGAGGCAACAATCCTCAACAAATATGAATCTGTCAATAGGTATGTGACCTGTTGATAGTGCAATAGGTGTATGTATGTGCCCTGCCAGTAGTGCAACTCACGTATGTATGCGACCAGTCTGTACTACAACCTGCGTATCACTTTTGAGAAATTAGGGTTTTCTTTTTATCACACACTCAGATCCTCGGCAACCTTCAATCACATTCTCTTTTGTCTCTCACTATCCAATCTGATCCATAACCAGTCAAAACATGTCCAAGCTCTCCAAAAACTTACTCATGCTCCTCAACAATACAATATGAATGCTACTCAATTATGTATAAGAAATCAACATACTATAGAAATCATATCAACACTGAAAAATAAGAGTGTTGCTCACTCCATCAACCAACACAAACCACATCACAAAAACCATACCAAGAATGCCTTAAGCATTCACTACACAACAAGCAAGAGTATCCATCAAGATAACAATGTAACCATACCAGAATTTCTATGGCCGATCTGAGCCCATAGAATGCATATCTGGAACCAGCTTCAGCCTTCAAGAGCTTGGCACCAAATCACACTCAAGTCTTCATGATTTCATCCACTTTATGCGCCATGTCCTAATTAATCCCACGTATGTATGTGCCTTGGCTCACTGCAGCCCGCGTATACCTCAAAAACTAGGGTTTCTAAACTTTTGAGACTTTTGTCATCATGATCTTAGATTTGCCAAAACTTTGATGCATCCATGATATCTTGCATACACTCTCTCTCTCAGAATAGATCTTCAATACATGATAAAGAGATACATAAGAGATGATTTTCATAAGAGACCCTTTCATCTTATTTATATTCTCCAAGTATCTTTCTTAGAAGCATCTTCTAGGTCACTTAACCCATTTCTAGGTCACTTCACCTATTTCTAGGTCTTTTAACCCATTTCTAGGTCACTTAACCTATTTTCCTCATTTTTAGGGTTAACAACTTTCCATAATTAGAAAGTTCTTCATTTAAATATTCCTCCTTGACTTTGTCACTTTTCTTTACCATTTAAATAGCAGTTTCTTCTTTTCAAGAACTTTGACTTCTTTGACCTCTTGGGGCTTCAAGCCAACATATGAGGGTCCTTCATCTTCGTAAGGAAATAAATCTCAAACCATGAGGAGTTATGTGACATTCCACATACCACCGGAAATGGTATGAAAAGCACTATCCATCTAGGATAGTTCCACTAACAAATTTATTGATCTTCATCTCATTATTCCACATTCAAGCATGGGTTCTCCAACCATACTTCAAGGAAAAATCAACCACAAAGCATCTTCACATGAGGGCTTTGACCATAAGGGGACCACTTTGGAGTTCATCCATTTGTACTCCTCATAAAAAATGATAAGACAACAATGATTCATCTTTACGTCAATTCAACAATGCATCATATACCAATGAAACCGCATCGATCCATATTCATCTATGCATCATGTAACAATGACAACTCATTGATCCATCTTCATCTATGCATCATATCAATGACATCATATGACTATTATTCCACTTGAAACCAATCCATTTACATCAAGGAAAATACACACTTCATTAATATACTATGATAAGACATTGTTCATTTGACATCAATCATTTGACCTCAAACCTTTGACCTTTGACATCATTCAATCATCCTTTGGCATCAATCAATTCCTTTGACATCAATCCTGTAACATCAATTAATTAAACCTTTGGCATCAATGACACCCTGATCCAACAGAGGACTTGGGGAAGCTGCTACAATTGCATCTATAGTCTGTAAGTATTTCTTTAAGAATTCTCATTAATATATTTCTTGGCCTATTTCCTTCTAATCAATGTCTCTTTACACATGTTTGTCTTATAGATGGATTTGATTAAACTAATATTATAAACTAGAGTAGGAGTTCTTTATCTTTCTTTCCATTGCATTGCAGGTGTCAAACAATGCTAAGGAGCTCAGAGATAAACATCAAGTTGGAGCAGCGAGGACAAACATCACAATAAGGTGCATCACACTTTCTTCCTTCTCCTTCTCTTTCTAATTAGTTAGCTAGATTCAAAGGAATGTTAGTGTCCATTTCCACTTTTCTGTCTTGGTATAGGGGTCTAGAGTCACCAATTTCTGTTATGGGAAAATCCCCCTGTGGGCAAGGGGATTTATAAATATTTGTAAAGTGTTTTGGCCATCATTCTCTCTTCTGAATTCACACTTTAGGGGGCATTCTGTTGCACATGAAATTCACACACCTAGCTACCTCGCCCTATGTGTCGTAAGTGTCATATAAGTGTCTCATACACCTCAGCACCATGGAATAACCTATATCACAATCCCTCGTCATTGTGGAAGGGGGATATATTACATGAAGGCCAAAATACCAAGTGCACATGAATTATTATTAATATTCATGAAAAAAAATTAATTAAGTGTGAGAATCCACCTCACATTTGGTTTCCTATTTTTTAGGTAAGGTGGAGGATCTCATGGATGGTTGAAATATGTCCTCCTTAAAATCCTTGAGAGATATTTCCGCCCTAAAATCCTTAAGAGATATTTTCTCTAAATATCTTTCAGATCCCTTTTTAGTGGATCTGATTTGTGATCCTCTCCATGGTGGTTAAGCTTCCTAATCCTATATAATGAGGGATTTCCATGGAGAAGGGGGTAGAGATTTGAGGTATCAAACCTATAGTCTTGGGAGAAAGTTTTAGGATATCAAACCTATGATTTTGGTAGCTTTGTGCAAGGGCTGGACGAGGAGGACTTTGGGAAGCTGTTACAACTACATCTACAGTCTGTAAGTATTTCTTTAAATGCTCTCATAAATATATTGTTGGGCCTATTTCCTTCTAACCCATGTCTCTTTACATATGTTTGTATTATAGATGGATTTGATTGGACTAATCTTATAGAGTAGAGTAGGAGTTCTTTGTCTTGTTGTCCATTGCATTGCAGGTGTCAAACAATGATAAGGAGCTCAGAGATCAAGATCAAGTTGGAGAAGCGAGGAAAAACATCGGAATAAGGTGCATCAAATTTTATTCCTTCTCCTTCTCTTTCTGATTAGTTAGTTAGATTCAAAGGAATGTTAGTTGCATTTTTCTATCTTGGTATATGGGTCTAGAGTCACCAATATCTGTTATGGGAAATCCTCTTGCTGACATGGGGATTTGTAAATATTTGTAAAGTGTTTCGGCCATCATTCTCTCTTCTGACCTCACACTTTATGGGGAATTATGTTACAGATGAAATTCACACACCTAGGTACATCACCCTAAGTGTCATAACTGTCATATAATTGTCTCATACACCTTGACACCATGGAATAACCTATGTCACAATCCCTAGTCAATGTGGAGGAGGGATATAATACATGAAGGACAAAATACCAAGTGCACATGAATTATTATTAATATTCATGAAAAAAAATTTAATTAAGTGTGAGAATCCACCTCAAATTTAGTTTCCTATTTTTTAGGGAAAGTGGAGGATCTCATGGATGGTTGAAATATTTCCTCCTTAAAATTCTTGAGAGATATTTCCTCTCTAAAATCCTTAAGAGATATTTTCTCCCTAAAAATATTTTAGATCCCTTTTTAGTGGATCTGATGAGTGATCCTCTCCATGGTGGTTAAGCCTCCTAATCCTATATAATGAGGACTTTCCATGGAGAAGGGGGTGGAGATTTGAGGTATCAAACCTATGGCATTGGGAGAAATATTTAGTATATCAAACCTATGGTATTGGGAGAAATATTTAGGATATCAAACCTATGATTTTGGGAGCTTTGTGCAAGGGATGGACGAGGAGGACTTGGGGAAGCTGTTGCAAAAACATCTACATTCTGTAAATATTTCTTTAAGAGTTCTCATTAATATATTTCTTGGCCTATTTCATTCTAACCTATGTCTCTTTACATATGTTTTTATTATAGATGGATTTGATTGGACCAATATTATAGAGTAGAGTAGTATTTATTTGTCTTGTTGTTCATTGCATTGCATGTTTCAAATAGTTCTAAGAAGCTCGAAGATCAAGCTGAAGTTGGAGTAGTGAGGACAAACATCGGAATAAGGTGCATTACACTTTCTTCCATTTTCTTCTCTTTATGATTATTTAGTTAGATTCAAAGGAATGTTAGTGTCCATTTGCACTTTTCTGTCTTGGTATAGGGGTCTAGAGTCGCTAATTTTTGTTATGGGAAAATCCCCCTGCGAACAGGGGGATTTGTAAATATTTGTAAAGTTTTTTGTCCATCATTCTCTTTTCTAACCTCACACTTTAGGGGGAATTCTATTACACATGAAATCTGCACACCTAGGTACCTCGCAATATGTGTCGTAAGTGTCATATAAGTGTCTCATACACCTAGACACCATGGAATAACCTATGTCACAATCCCTACTCAATGTGGAGGGATATTACTTGAAGGACAACATACCAAGTACACATGAATTATTATTAATATTCATGAAAAAGAAATTAATTAAGTGTGAGAATCCACCTCATATTTGGTTTCCTATATTTTAGGGAAGGTGGAGGATATCATGTGTTGTGACCTAGGTATGCACCCCTTCCCTCTTCTATCTCTCACCCTATCCATCCATCAATGTTGAGATTTATTGTTGCTTGCTTAGCTCATTCCCCATTTTTTATTTTTCATGACCCCTGTCTGTCTTTGCATATTTTTACCATCGTTTTGTTTTCTTGAAAGAGGTCACATGTTCTGGTTTGAGTTTGGAATACTTGTCATCATATTTTCTACTAACGAAGCATAGAGCATGTCCATCGAGTCTTTTGTGTGTGCGTAGGAGATATCCATGTTCCACAAATCCATTGAAAGCTTAGTAAGATTCCGTAGAATCTAGTAGTCAATCAGAGCAGACCATGTCAGATTCAAAATACATGCAAGCATCAAGTTCACATGATCGATGGTGAAGATCCAGCGTTAATGCAAGATCGACGGTTCCCATAGCATTCAGGGTTCCATAATGCAGAGAAAATACCTTTTGTCACAAAGTGCCTAACTCCCACACTAATCCCTATCGATGACACCCCCATCCTCTAGATCAATGGTCCTCACAAGATTTCAGACCCCCCTGACCTTTCTACCTTTAATGGTAAGGAGGGGGTTCAAAAAAGTGGTTTCCCCACTGTGGGCCCTACCTACCGTGGCGTCTCCTCATGATTTCAGACCCCCTTGACCTTTCTACCTTTAACGATAAGGGGGG
>SNQJ01S0022113.1:27366-48329 GCA_010110895.2 Picea sitchensis | reverse complement strand
CCCCCTTTGAATTCCTGTCAGATTTCCTTTCGATATCGCCCCTCTCACTGTATGCCATCTGTCCTCCACTCACTACTACCACTCCTGTCACTACATGACACATGTCCTCCACTCACACTCCTGTCACCTCCTGCGTATCTCTCTCTCCTTTCATTACATTTCACATGTCTTCCAACACTCGATACCGTCCACCTTTTCGCATCTAATGGTTCTCTCACCACACACCAGTGATCAAACTTCCTCCAAGATCACATATCGTGACCATATCGATGACCACGATTAATTTAGACGCTGCAACATGCTCGGGCGTTAAATTCCTCAAGTGGGATTAAATCTAGACCATGGTGTCATGGGGGAGCTACGTGGCATCTTAGAGTGGATTTCAGGCCCAAAAGCGGTGTGGACCCAAACCACCCTCGACAACTCTCAAAATCACGTGCTTATATGACGTCAGGTCACCACATCACCTCCACTCACCTCCACGTAATACAAATCCTCTCATGCCATTCTCTGTTGGTGAATTTCCTCCACATCCTCTTTCTCACAACCAATCATGTCTTCCCCAATGACCGATTGGTCGACAACAGTGAAGTTGTTCAGGCACAGATGGAAGCTGACGGGTCAAAATGGAATGCACTTAGCCGCCAAAAGCTCTGTTACATACAGAGAGCATGGAGATCATCCCAGGTTGAGGATCATTAGTTTCAGAACACTTCAGAAGACTACCTCTTCCTTGAGCATATAATGAAAATATATGCATAGACAACCAATTATCCTCCAGAGGCCACAAATAGCTCGTAGGCATGGAGATCATCCCAGGTCGAGGATCATTAGTTTCAGAACACTTCAGAAGACTACCTCTTCCTTGAGCATATAATGAAAATATATGCATAGACAACCAGTTATCCTCCAGAGGCCGCAAATAGTAACCTTTTGGGGACCAAAAGGTCTTTTTGTGGGGAGGTGTGATCTGAAATCGGATCCAGAAGCCTGACAGGGTTTAAAAATGCTCAAAAATGAAAGTGCTTGAAATTTGACGAAACTAGTGCCATTACGTCTGTCTCGTCTTCCTGATTTCGATGGTATATTTACTTCGTCAAACGGCCTCCGTATGCGAAAGATATCGCATTCTATCCAAAAAGACAAAAAGGTAAAAAAAGGGGATGACTGTACAGTCCATACAGTCCACATGGCATGTTGACTGTACAGGCCGTACGGTCCATACAGATGATGTGGCATCTTTAGGAGGTGACACATGGTAGAGCATGACAGGCTGATGTGGCACACGGGCAGACAGCTGGACCAATCTAGGGGTGACACGTGTCACCACTATAAGGGTGACACGTGGCATGGGATGACATCAGCAAGCACGGTGGCAGACACGTGGCAGGGCTGACAGGGCAGTGACGTGTCAGACGCATAGGTTGACAGGTGGAAGATGACATGGACCATTCAATGATCGACATTTGGCAAGTTGTGGTTGGTTGTTGAGGTGCGACGTGGCCCAGTCATGGGCTGCCATGTGGCACCCTGTGGTTGGTTTATGGCTTTGTGTAAAATTATATGGCGTGCACAGGAATCAAACTCCCGACCTCCCATAGTGTATGGACTGGTAGGGCTGAGCTAGCCAGCCAGCCCGCCCTGGTTTGGTGCTTAACATGTATGTGGCAAACATTTTATTTATGTTTGTTGTAATGGCTATTCGACGGGGAAAAGGGCTGAGGCTTAGCCCCAACCCTCGGTGCAAACATATAACGTGACCACCCCATGGAACCAGGAGCACGGAGGTAATGCGGTGGGGGTTTGGATAGGGCCTAGACCTTGGACTCCATGCCAACACATAACCACTGCCATGTGACCCGGGATCCATCCACCTTTTTGGGCGCACAGTTATATACAGCTAGCTTGTGGTCCTATTCTTATGCTCGATGACCAGGAGCCAGCCAGGGATAGGGGGCCAGCGCTTAGCCTTTGGGCTAGTGCTTGGCCAAATATAGGCCATGTGACCACGAAAAAGGGGCATGTGCCCAGGCCTCGGGGGCTAATGCCTAATATTAAAACTAAAAGTGGGTTTTTGGTTATGTATTTGGATTTTTCATTGATATATGTCTGATTTTAATTGATTTTCTCCATTTTTTGGAGATATTGGGCATTTTTGGAGCCCAAATTTTGGGAGGAAATTGGAGATGAACAACCAACCTTAGATCTATAAAAACCAGGCCTGTTTGAGGCCATGGAGGGCAGTCAGAACAGAGTTATGCTGAAGGGAAGCCAAGCCAAAGCCATTTTTATGCAGGGAAGCTATTGAGGAGCAGATGCTGTCAAGCCATTTCTGGGAGCTCCGAATGTCCGTTTTGCGTGCCGTTTTCTTTGCATCGTTCTTGAGATCTGGAAGAACATGAGCAGATTAGTCTTGTAGCCAACTGGAAAAACTGCAATGTACTTTTGATCTTTTGAACAGAAATAAAGAAGCCTCCCCCACAGAGACAAAGGCCCAGAGACGTAGACAATGTTGTGCCGAACTCCATTATCAATTCTCGTGCTTATGGTTTGCTGTCTATTATTTCATTTCAGATCTACATATGTGTATATGGCTGTCATAATTCCTCTTTTTTCCTCATTCTTTCACTAAGTTTCTCAAATGGTTAATTAACGCATGCAAAATTAAAACTCAACCATAGTCATTAAAAGATCCTACGGATCAAGTGGTATCAGAGCTAGTTGACGTTTGGATTTGAGTTTTGCATGTTAACCAGGGAAAAGATACAATGTGGTGAAGGTGAGCTTGTTGCAGAGAATCCATTAATTGGATTGAGAAAGAGAGATTCTCACAGCGAGAAGATGGCATCGGAAGAAGGGATTTCTCAGGATGAGAAAGAGTTTCAGAAAACATTCCTTGCTATGTCAGAGATGGTGAAAGTTTTGTACAAGGATTACCTGGAACGAAAGAGACCAGTTTTGGGTGAATCTTCAAAGGGAAAAAGTGAAGAGGAAGAGGACCATCCTCAGATTCCTCCTTCACCTCCATCAACACCTCCTTCTTCTCCTTCTTCTTCAAGTTCAAGTTCTAAATCTAATGAGAAGAAAAATGTTCATAAGAATAAATATGGAATGCCATTGTTAAAACTTGATGTTAAATTTGAGTTGCCCATATATGATGGTGAAGTATATGCAGAAAAACTTGACAATTGGATTAGGTAGATGGAGGCATACTGCAGTGTGCAACAGATCAAGGATGAGGCCACACAAATCAAGTTGGCATCTTTGAGGCTTGCAGGTACAACTCTCATCTGGTGGAAAAGCACACTGCAAAAGGGAACACAACATGTGGGTAATGTATTTCCATCATGGAAGAGTTTCATTTTGGCACTTAGGAAACAATTCTATCCTTTAGGTTATAAAGAAAAATAATTAATTGAATGGTAATCTTTAAAACTAAGAAAAGGACAAATAGTGCAAGAATACACCGATGGATTTCAAAAAATGGCATGAATGTTCGATATCCCTTTACAAAAACAAGAAACTCTTATGAAGTATATAGGAGGATTACCTGCACATATTAGAAACACTGTTTTTTTGTTTGGACCCACTAACCTTGATGAGGTTTCTGTTCAAGCTACGTATATTGAAGCAGGGAAAGCAGGTGTGTCAGGGGAATCATCGTCTTCAAGGAAAGAAGACAAGAGGAAAAGGCATGGAAAGAATGCAAATGCAGTGACAAGGAAGGAAGGAAAGCCCTCTTGCAAGCATTGCAAGAAAAGGGACATGATGAGGATAGATGTTGGCAGTTGCATCCTGAGAAGAGGCCAAAGTGGTTCAAGGAAAAGAAGGGAACGCAAACAATGGAAACGAAATCAAAACCTATAGACTTGGGATCGAATTCAGGTGATGAGTCAAAGATTTCATTGGTTGGTATGACAGGTAAATTTGGTGAAGACATTGATTGTAGAAGCAAGTTGTTTCATATAAGGGTAATCATGCGACACACTAAGATAGACACATTAATCGACAGTGGATCTCAATCTAATCTAATCTCAGAAGAATTGGTTAAGCAATTGGGGTTAAAAACACAACTACATCATAAGCCTTCCACACTTAAATGGATAAGCAATCATCATCAAATGCACATAACAAAGCAGTGCACAATCAAATTTTCAATTTCATCTAAGTATGTGGACGAAGTAACATGTGATGTAGTGCCATTAAGAGAATGTGGAATGGTCTTCGGTAGTCCATACTTATATGATCGTAAGGCAATCTTCTGCAGGACAAAAAATCAATATCAATTCACTAAAGTAGGTCAAGATTATGTGGTTCATGCTCATCATGTTAAAGAAAATAAAACACTTCAAACAATGGAACAATTAAAGAAGGCAGTGCAAGCAAGTAACAAACCAATAATTGTTTCAAATGAAGTAATTGATCTTAGGCAAGAACAAGAAATGATTGTTGAATGGAAAATCAATCATAAGTTGCTTCAAGATAAGCTTATGTCGTGCAGATATTTCAAGTATATCAGCTCATTTGCAGTCGTCTTCTTGATACTGTCATTAGTGGTGTTTTCTACATGGATGATAGTGGCTTCAGTGAGATGTAATAGGGTTCAAATGGCTAATAATATATTGTCAGTTGTCATGATTGTGTTACAGTTGATCTTGATGAGATAGGTGCACAGGACAGAGTTTAGAGACAGCGGACAAGCCGGGTGGCCTATCCCAAGCTTGTTGACTGGTCAGTAACCTTTTGGGGAACAAAAGGTCTTTTTGTGGGGAGGTGTGATCCGAAATCGGATCCAGAAGCCTGACAGGGTTTAAAAATGCTCAAAAATGAAAGTGCTCAGAATCCAATGAAACTAGCGCCATTGTGTCCATCTCATCTTCCTGATTCCGGTGGTATATTTACTTCATCAAACGGGCTCCATATGCGAAAGATATTGCATTCTATCCAAAAATCCAAACAGGTAAAAAAAGGGGATGACTGTACAGTCCGTATAGTCCACGTGGCATGCTGACTGTACAGTCTGTACAGATGATGTGGTAACTTCAGGAGGTGACACATGGCAGAGCATGACAGGATGATGTGGTGTACGGGCAGACAGCTGGACCAATCCAGGGGTGACATGTGTCACCACTGTAAGGGTGACACGTGGCACGAGATGATGTCAGCAAGCACGGTGGTAGACACGTGGCAGGGATGACAGGGAAGTGACATGGCAGATGCACAGGTTGATAGGTGGCAGATGACGTGGACCATTCAACGATCGACATTTGGCAAGTTGTGGTTGGTTGTTGAGGTGCCACGTGGCCCAGTCATGGGCTGCCACGTGGCACCCTCTGGTTGGTTTATGGATTTGTGTAAAATTATATGGCGTGCACGGGAATCGAACCCCCGAACTCCCATAGTGTATGGACTGGCAGGACCGAGCTAGCCAGCCAGCCAGACCGCCCTCATTTGGTGCTTAACATGTATGTGGAAAACATTTTATTTATGTTTGTTGTAATGGCTATTCAGCGGGGAAAAGGGTCGGGGCTTAGCCCTAGCCCTCGGCACAAACATATAACGTGACCACCCCATGGAACCAGGAGTGCGGAGGTAACGCAGCGAGGGTTTGGACAGGGCCTAGCCCTTGGACCCTGTGCCAACACATAACCACTTCCATGTGAACTGGGAACCATCCACCTTTTTGGGTGCGCAGTTATATACAGTTAGCTCGTGGTCCTATTCTTATGCCCGATGACTAGGAGCCAGCCGGGGACATGGGGCCAGCGCTTAGCCTTTGGGCTAGTGCTTGGCCAAATATAGGCCATGTGACCATGAAAAAGGGGCGTGCAACTAGGCCTCGGGGGATAATTCCTAATATTAAAACTAAAAGTGGGTTTTTGGTTATGTATTTGGATTTTTCATTGATATATGCCCGATTTTAATTGATTTTCTCCATTTTTTGGAGATATTGGGCATTTGTGGAGCCCAAATTTTGGGAGGAAGTTAGAGATGAAAAACCAACTTCAAATCTATAAAAACCAAGCCTATTTGAGGCCATGGAGGGCAGTCAGAGAAGATTTATGCTGAAGGGAAGCCAAGCCAAAGTCATTTTTATGCAGGGAAGCTATTGAGGAGCAGACGTTGTGGGGCCATTTCTAGGAGCTTCGGACGTCCGTTTTGCGTGCTGTTTTCTTTGCAGGGTTCTTGAGATCTGGAAGAACATGACCAGATCAGTATTATAGCCAATTGGCACAGCTGCAATGTACTTTTGAGATTTTGAACAGAAATAAAGAAGCCTCACCCATGAAGACAAAGGCCCAGAGACGTAGGCAAAGTTGTGCCGAACTCCATTATCAATTCTTGTGCTTATGGTTTATTGTCTATTATTTCATTTCAGATCTGCATATGTGTATATGGCTATCATAATTCCTCTTCTTCCCTCATTCTTTCACTAAGTTTCTCAAATGGTTAATTAACGCAATCAAAATTAAAACTCAACCATAGTCATTAAAAGATCCTACGGATCAGTTACATACAGAGAGCATGGAGATCATCCCAGGTCGAGGATCATTAGTTTCAGAACACTTCAGAAGACTACCTCTTCCTTGAGCATATAATGAAAATATATTCATAGACAACCAGTTATCCTCCAGAGGCTGCAAATAGCTCGTAGGCATGTCGTTAGTCGACACAAAACCATGTTCTGTCACTCCTAATTTTTCTACCAATTATAGTTCATCCAGTGCATGCATCAATTCAGTCTCAGAGATAGTAGCAGTTTCAGTTGTTCAGTTCCAAAATTATTTAGGTTGAATTAATAAGTGGTATTTTGTCTGTGATAAGAACCACTATTTTTTATTAAGTCCAGTGTGAAGCGCACATTGTTGTAATCCATGCAATGTTTTAGTTATGTTAATGGTTTGTTCTACAATTAGTTATCCATAGTTAGGTCCTAGTCCCAGATGGATGAGAACCTTTGCAACTCTGTTAAATATGTAGTCTTTGTATGTTTTAGGGGTTGGGAGTTTTCGAAAGGAAAGTAAAAGAAAAAGAAGGATTAGACCTTCTTAGTTAACTACAAAGTTTTATACCTAGTGAATATATGTTGATGAGAGTTGTGTTTCTTAGTCAAATCTTTATGTGTTGATTCTTATATTGAATGCAGATTTTGTGATGTGTGCAATGTATATTTCCTTATTATTTCAACTATTGTTTTAGTTTATCTTTTGTTGTTTATACAACCTATTATAAAACTATTGTTCAGTGAAAGATCCACTATTTTGCAACCTGTTGAATGATTTGCATCTAGATATTTGTCTAGGTCTTGAGATATTATCTTAAGTCTTAGTTTCCGTGCAACAAGTGGTTCATTGAATTGCTTGTTGTTGATGCCTGTGTGTGTCTTTTCATACCCTCAATTGTCATTTAATACCCATACCATTAGAAAAGGAGAACCTACTTTTACACTGTGTGTCCTACCCTACCAGAGTACCATATTTGAAGACCTATCGTTAAGCTTACCAAAAAAATTGACATATTAAAGAATAATCATTCCAAACTGATAGGTCGCCTAGATTTTCCGTTTAGCAGTCAGGTGCAAACCTTAGGACCAACATCTTCTAGCACCATTGTTGGGGAACAGAGTAATGAAATATCTTTCCCTAGGAGAATGACATTGATTTTCTCGTACCTTTGATGGTTAACAAAGTTCAGACACAGATAGACTACCATATTTCACTTGGCGACCCCACTGAGTGAAATCTAAAGAAGAAATATTGGCACCCAAAAAAGGATTCAACAGATCCAAATCTGAAGAAAACAAATCCAGGAAGGCTCATTATAACCCCTAGAAGGATACAATAGTCTTTGAGACATAAAGACAACTAAGAAAATCCATTGTAGGTCAGAGATATAATTCCCCCCCTCAAGGGTAAAACTGCACACCAAGATAATACATCTAATCATCATCACAAGAAACTTGAATTTTCTAGCCTCGGGAATCATAATTCCAAAGAAGCTCAGAAATCTCCAACTCCCAATTCCAATTCAACATCTAGTCCTTCATCCACCCGTGTATCTCCCATAAATCTTTATATTCCTATTATTCAATCCATGGCCGTTAGTAGGATGGATGTCATAATTGTTGCCAGATATGCACCTGTAGTTATTCATGTAGGCTTACATGCCCTCCCAACCACAAATTACATGAAATATTTACCAAGATATAATGGGGAAGGTGATGTAACTGCTGAGGAACATTTGGTATCCTTCTATAGCTTTGCAGACAACTTTAACATTGATTATGCAGATATGTGGATGAGTTTTTTTGTACAGAGTCTATATGGGGAAGTCTGAAAGTGGTTCAGGGGTCTTCCTCCATCCCCCATTGCAGATATTGAGGTGCTCGATGAAACTTTCATAAATAAATGGGAAGATAAGAGATATTACCTCTACTACATCACCGAGTTTGGTGCCCTAAAGAGAAATAATGGTGAATCTATTTTATATTTCACCAAAATATTCAATAAGATGTATGGTAGAATCCTAGATGAGATCAAACCAACTGAAGCCTCTGCCAAGATCACTTATGCCAATGTATTTGATGAAGAGTTCTACCTCCTACTGAGAGAGAGAAGATCAACCACACTATTGTCCATGTAGGAAGAATTCATTGAGGTTGAATCTAATATTTGTCATCAGACAAATTAAAGACCATATCTGATAAAGATAAGAAAAAAAAAGAGAGGATTCACATGCCTCCTCTAACTCAGCCACATCTAATCCAAAAATTGATGAAATGACCAAAAATTTGAAGGATCTGAATTCTGAAATAGCTAAGATGAAGTGGGAATATAAATATCTAAACAAATATTTTCAAGGGGATGGTAATAGAAATCAAAATCAGTTTAGAAGGCCTAATGATGCCCCTCAAATAATGCAGAGAGAAAGGAGAAATGTTGATGATCAAAGGGTAGTGCCTCCTTTTCAAAACAATCAGATTGAGGAGATGGATGCAAACAGTGATGTTGTGAATGATAATTCTGTGCTTTTCAATGAAATAGATTACCATACCATCCATTTAACACATCAAGAAGATGAGGTAGTACAACTATCAAATTGGTTTGACAATCAGACAGGGGAAGATGGAGTTATTCAAGTCCAACCCCAAAAGAAATATGATTTGAGGATGAGAGCAGGGGCTCCAAAAGCCACTACCTATGATAAAAACAAACAAGTTGAAGTCCCTCCTAATACAAACCTAAGTAAAGGTATGCCATCTAAAACTCAGCCACCTCCCTCATCTAAACATGAAGCCCCTGAAATAAAAGAAGTTGATAGGCCACCAGCCTCTTTCAACCTAGAACATGACTTTAGAAAGATCAAGATCCCTATTCCTTTGACATAATTGATGAATAATGAACATTGAAAAAAGTCTATCATGAAAGTTCTACAACCAACTCCTCCTAGTGTATCCTTTGATGCAATAAGTTTGCAAGATGAAAACCCAACCATTACTGTGGGTCCACACATTGAGGATGGATTTGATGCTTCTCATCCATTTTATATATCTTTGAATGTTCATGATAAGATACTACACAACTATCTTATGGACTCAGGATCCTCTCACAATGTCATGCCCAAAGTTGTTATGGAAGAGATAGGCCTGGAGATCACCAAAACTTACCAGGACCTATACTCCTTTGATTCTAAGAAAGTAAAATGTCTCAGATTGATAATGGATATGGTGGTTTCTTTGGCACAATTACCCATGAAGAGTGTAGTGATGGACATTGTGGTGGCTGAAATTCCCCCAAAGTTTGGTATGCTCTTATCCAAAACCTGGGATAAGAAGGTTGGGGGATCATTGCAAATGGACCTCACTTATGACACCATCCAAGTGTTTGGAGGATAACATAGAAGGCTATACAGAGAGGTAATATTAGCCTACATTGTTAGTGACCATCAAAACCCAAGCAGTCACCCAATTTATGTTGTTGAGGATGAGATTGGCTCATATGTATTTCATTTAAATGATGATGAACCTGAAATATCAGTTAGCAAATGAAAATATCAACCACTGATAGGTCAACAAAACAAGGTATGGAAGATGTATTTCGAGGACTCTTCATCAAAGGAAGGATATGGTGTAGGTATACTCCCGATTTCCCCTACAGAAGAGGTAATCACACTCTCTTATAAGCTGGAATTTGAAACTACTAATAATATAGATGAATATGAAGCTCTGGTACTGGAATTGAGGGCTGCGAAAGACATGGCCATTGACTGTGTAGCAGTTTTTGGTGATTCTGAGTTGACCATCAATCAAGCGAGAAACATATATCAAGCTAAGCAATTGAGGCTCAAGAAATATAAGAACGAGGTATGGGATTTGATCGATAATTTATTTCTAGCATTTAATTTTTCTTTCATTCCCAGAGAACAGAATCAGAAGGTAGATTCTCTGGCCTTAGCTTCCATCACTTTTATGCCTCCCATTGGCACAAATATTAAATATCAGGTAGAAATCAGACATAGAACCGCCATACCAGAGAACATAAATCACTAGAAAGTCTTTAGTGATGATCTAGAGCTGCAAAGATTTCTACACACCAATGATGAATTCTCCAATATCTCAATTGATCAAGAAAGTCAACAAGGTGAAAATGAGGAATTAGAAGATCAACGAGCATCTCATATGTTGAAGACAATAGTTGGTCATGATATTGTGGATATGAAAACCAATCACATTCCAAGAGGACTAGTGTCATTGGAAAGGTTGTTTGACAGTAATGATGTTTACAAAGGAGTTTCCATGAAGAATCAAGAAGAAGATATAATAGATTGCAATATTGGGACCACTGAGAATCCCAAGATCATCAAGTTGTCCAAAGCAATAGTTGCAGAACAAAAGGGCAGGTATGTCAATCTCATAAAAAAGTTTGCTGATATTTTTTCATGGTCCTATAAATATCGGAATACATTTGACACTGACATCATCCAACACAAGATCCCTCTAAAGGATGGCTCCAAGCCATTCGGAGAGACGATTCAGAAATTTAATCCCATGTTAATGTCCATAATTGAGAAAGAGATGAAAATAATGTTGGATGCCAAGATTATTGTACCATTGAGGTACTCAAACTTGGTGGCCAACCTAGTACCTATAGGGAAGAAAAATGGGGAGATATGCTTGTGCGTTGATTTCAGAAATATCTACAAGTGTTCTCTGAAGGAAAATTACCCCCTCCCAAAGATGGACCATATTTTATAGAGGGTGGTAGGTGAAAAAATAATTTCCTTGTTAGATGGATACTTTGGTTATAACTAGATACCAGTTTGTGAAGAGGATAAAGAAAAAAACAACATTCACCGCCCCATGGGGAACATTCATGTATGACAAGATGCCCTTTGTGTTGATGAATGAAGGGGCCACTTTTCAAAGGGCCATGGACATAGTTTTTTTTGTGGGGAAAGACAGATTTGTGGTCATTTACTTGGATGAAATAACCATTTTCTCCAAGTCAGATGAGAAACATTTGCATCATTTGGAGTAGGTTTCTAAGAAATGCAGGAGGTATGGAATATCCCTAAATCCTAGGAAGTCTCACTTTTCCATGCCAGAAGGAAAGATCCTGGGCCACATCATATTAGAAAGAGGTATAAAAATTGATCCAAGAAGGGTTTGTGCCATTCAAGAGATTAAGATCCCCAGAAATAAAAAGGTTGTCCAATCTTTTATTGGTAAGATAAACTTCCTTAGACGTTTTGTGCCAAATTTTGCTGAAATTTTGAAGCCTATTACTAACATGTTGAAGAAAGATGATGTGATAAAATGGTCACTAGAGGAAAAATCAGAATTCCAAAGGATCAAGCAAGCTTTAGTTGAATCCCCTATATTAGCCAACCCCAACTACACCAAATATTCCTTCATCTTCTCCTTTGCTTCAGAGGAAACCATTGTTGATGTACTGCTGCATAAAAATGAAGAAGGGCATGAGCATCCAATAGCCTTTTTCAGTAGATCCCTCCGAGATGCTGAGTTGAAGTATGATATAATAGAGAAGGAAGCCTATGCACTGGTCAAAGCACTCAAATCCTTCAGGGTTTATGTGCTACAATCTAGCATAACAACCTTTGTTCCTAGCAGTAGTGTCAAAGAGATTCTGGTTCAGCCAGACAGTGAGGGAAAAAGAGGAAAATGGATTTTCAGACTGTTGAAGTATGAATTGCACATAAATCCCACCAAGCTTATCAAGGGGAAAGGACTAGAAAAATTTCGATCAGAATCAAATTGTAAGGTGCTAGAATTGCACCAAATCTTCACCCAATTAGATGCACCCATTAGACAGCCTGGATGGGACAAATTACAGGTATTTGAAAAATACTCCTCTTCACCTTGGTATAAAATCATCATTTAGTTTTTGCAACATTTCGAATGTCCACCAGATGTGAAGAATAAAAAGGCCAGGTCTCTCAAGTTGAAGGCTATCAAATTCTGTATTTAAAACCAGAGCTTGTATTTGAGGGATCCTGCTGGCATCCTATTAAAATACCTTGATGAAAATGAAGCCAAACAAGTCACAACAGAAATGCATAGAGGAGTGTAGGGAGGGAACCAACATTGGAAGGCCAAAACTCTCAAAATCCTAAGGGAAGGGTACTACTGCCCCACCCTTTTCTCTGATGTATTTGCTATTGTCAAGGCCTACACCAAGTGTCAAATATTTGCAGGAAAATAGAAGTTACTATCATTACCCCTAAAACTTATCACTACCAGTGATCCATATCAGAAATGGGGGTTAGACTTCATAGGAGAGATAAATCCACCCTCCAGTGGACAACACAAGTGGATCCTCACTGCCACCTATTACTTCACCAAGTTGATTGAGGTTGTGCCCACCATGAATGCCAATGAAAAAGTGATCATCAATTTCATGGAAACTAATATATTTTCTAGATTTGGTTTCCCCAACAAGCTTGTAACAGACAATGCCCAAGCATTCAAGTCCAAAGCCATGATTGACTTTTGTGGTAGTCATAATGTTTACTTGACACATTCCACACCCTATTATCCTCAAGGAAATGGCCTAGTAGAGTCATCAAACAAGACTCTCATCAGGATCATTAAAACGTTGTTGATTGAAAACAAGAAATCCTGGGACTCTAAACTCAAGTATGCTTTATGGGATGACATAATCAGCACCAAGAAGTCTTTGGGAACCTCACCATTTCATCTTGTTTATGGAATAGACGTTGTTTTTCCCACTCATCTTGGTATACCAGTCCTAAAATTCTTACAGGAAGTGATTGAAGAGCCCAATGACATCCAAAGGAGAATATTTCAAATTTTAGAAGTTCAACAAAGAAGAGAAGCACTGGAGCATAGGATAGAATCATATCAGAACAATATCAAGTCAATCTTTGAAAAGAAAACCAAGAAGGAGATATTTCAAACCAAGAAAACCTAGTATTAAGGTGGGATCCTAGAAGGGATGACAAGTCCAAGCATGGTAAATTTGACAACCTATGGTTTGGTCCCTTTAAGGTGGCTTAAGTTCTAGACAATAATACATTTATCTTGCACAACCTAAGCGATCTAGAGATCTTTGGAGGCCCAATAAATGGGTGCTTCCTGAAACACTACTTTGTTTAAGGATGAGGCAGGTCCCTCTTATACCATAGATGCTTTCCTTTTTTTTTTTGATCAGGTAGTTGTATGTGAATAAAGACTCCATAGACCAACAAAGGCACTGGGGTGTAGTTTCAATTTTTAATTCAATAAAATGCATGGATGAGGTATAGTAACATATAACACAGGGCTAGCATACAAAACAGAGGTAAGTAATGGAAGGTAAGAGAAGTTTTTTAATACTAAGGAACTGATCTACAGTTCTCAGCACCTCACAGGGACGATCTATCCCCAGTTGGAGCCAATGTTGTTACCTAGGTCTGCACCCTTGCCCTCTTCTATCTCTCACCCTGTCCATCCATCAATGTCAATCTTTATTGTTTCTTGCTTAGCCCATTCCCCATTTTTTATTTTTCATGACCCCTGTCTGTCTTTGCATATTTTCACCATCATTTTTTTTTCTTGAAATAGGTCACGTGTTATGGTTTGAGTTTGGAATACTCATCATCATATTTTCCACTAACAAAGCATAGAGCAGGTCCACCGAGTCTTTTGTGTGTGCGTAGGAGATATCCATGTTCGAAAAATCCATTGAAAGCTCAGTAATATTTCGCAGAATATAGAAGCCAATCAGAGCAGACCATGTCAGACTCAAAATACACACAAACATCAAGATAACATGATTGACAGTGAAGATCTAGTGTTAATGTGAGATCGACGGTTCCCATGGCATTTGGGGTTCCATAACGTGGAGAAAAGACTTTTTTTCGTGGAGTTCCTAACTCCCATGCTAATCCCTATAAGTAACACCCCCATCCTCCATATCAACGGTCCTCACACGATTTCAGACCCCCCCGACCTTTCTACCTTTAACATTAAGGGGGGGGGGGTTTGAAAAAGTGGTTTCCCCACTGCGGGCCCTACCTAACGTGGCATCTCCTCATGATTTTGGCCCCGCCCCTAACTTTCTACCTTTAATAGTAAGGGGGGTCCAAAAACGTGGTTTCCCCACCATGGGCCCTACCTAACGCGACGTCTCCTCAGGATTTCAGACCCCCCCTCTCCAAACTACTTACCGCCTACCCCACCTTCGAAATCTTGTCGGATTGCATCCCGATACCACCCCTCTCAACGTGAGCCATCTGTCCTCCACTCACTACTACCGCACCTATCACTACATGACACTTGTCCTCCACTCACACTCCCATCACCTCTGGCGTATATCTCTCGCCTTTCATGACATTACACCTGTCTTCTAACGCCTGATACCATCGACCTTTCCACATCTAATCCTCCTCTCACCACTCGTCACCTATCAACCTTCTACCCAAATCACATATCGCGACCATATCAACGTCCATGGTTCATTTGGACACCTCAACATGATCAGGCATTAAATTCCTTGAGTGGGATGAAATCTAAACGATGGTGTCACGGGGGAGCTATGTGGTAGCTTAGAGGGGATTTCGGGCCCAAAAGTAGTGTGGACCCAAACCACCCTCGACAATTCCTGAAATCATGTGCTTATATGACGTCAGGTCACCATGTCACCTCCACTCACCTCCATGTAATACAAATCCGCTCATGTCATCCCCTATTATTCAATTGCCTCCATGTCCTCCTGATCGCAACCAATAATGTCTTCCCCAATGACCTATTGGTTGACAAAAGTGAAGTTTTCCAGGCACAAATGGTAGTTGATGGGTCAAAATGGAATGCACTTAGCCATCGAAATATCTATTATAGATAGAGAGCATGGAGATCATCCCAAGTCGAGGATCATTAGTTCTAGAACACTTCATAATACTACATCTTTCTTGATCATATAATGAAAATATATGCATGGATAACTATTTATCCTCTAGAGGCCTCAAATAGCTCGCATGCATTCCATTACTCGACATGGAACCCTGTTCTATCACTCCTAATTTTTCTGCCAATTATAGTTCATCCAACAGATGCATTAGTTCAGTCTTAGAGACAATAGTAGTTTCAGTTGTTCACTTCCATAATTCTTTAGGTTGAATTAATAAGTGGTCTTTTGTGTGTGATAAGAACCACTCTTTTTTATTAAGTCCAGTGTGAAGCGCACATTGTTGTATTCCATGCAATTTTATTTAAGTTAATGATTTTCTCTTCAATTTGTTATCTGAAGTTAGGTCTCAGTCCCAGATGGACGAGAACCTTTGCAACTCTGTTAAATATGCATTCTTTGTATGTTTTAGGGGTTGGGAGTTTTCATATGGAAAGTAGAAGCAGGAGAAGGATTGGACCTGCTTAGTTAACTGTAAATTTTCTACCTAGTGAATATATGTTGATGACAATTGCGTTTATTACTCAAATATTTATGTGTTGATTCTTATCTTGAATGCAGATTTTGTGATGTATGCAATGTACATTTCCTTATTCTTTCAACTATTGTTTTAATTTATCTTTTTCTGGTTATGCAACCTGTTATACAACTATTGTTCAGTGAAAGATGCACTATTTTGCAACCTGTTGAATGATTTGCATCTAGATGTTTGTCTAGGTCTCGAGATATTTTCTTAAGCCTCAGTTTCTGCACAACAAGTGGTTCATTGCATTGCTTCTTGTTGTTGTCTGTGTGTGTCTTTTCATACCCTCAATTGTCATTTAATACCCATACCATTAGAAAATGAGAACCTACTTTTACACTATGTGTCCTGCCCTGCAAAAGTACCATCTTTGAAAACATGTCCTTAAGCTTACCAACAAAACTAACACATTAAAGAATAATCATTCCAAACTGATAGGTGGCCTAGATTTTTCCTTTAGTAGTTAGGTGCAGACCTTAGGATCAACAGCATCGATGGGTGAAACATTTCCTCCTTAAAGTCCTTAATAGATATTTCCTCCCTAAAATCCTTAAGAGATATTTTCTCCCTAAATATCATTCAGATCCCTTTTTAGAGTATCTGATGAGTGATCCTCTCCATGGTGGGTAAGCCTCCTAATCATATATAATGAGGGATATCCATGGAGAAGGGGGTGGATATTTGAGGTATCAAACCTATGGTCTTGGAAGAAATATTTAGGTTATCAAAACTATGATTTTGGGAGCTTTGTGCAAGTGATGGACGAGGAGGACTTGGGGAAGTTGTTGCAACTGCATCTACAGTCTGTAAGTATTTCTTTAAGAGTTCTCTTTAATATATTGCTTGGCCTATTTCCTTCTAACCTATGTCTCTTTACATATGGTTTTCTTATATATGGATTTGATTGGATTTATATTATAGAGTAGAGTAGGAGTTCTTTGTCTTGCTATCCATTGCATTGTAGGTGTCAAACAACGATAAGGAGCTACGAGATCAAGCTCAAGTTGGAGTGGTGAGGAAAAACATTAGAATAAGGTGCATCACACTTTATTCCTTCTCCTTATCTTTCTAATTATTTAGTTATATTCAAAGGAATTTTAGTGTCCATTTGCACTTTTTTGTCTTCGTATAGGGGTTTAGATTTGCCAATTTCTGTTATGGGAAAATCCCCCTGTGGATAGGGGAATTTGTAAAGATTTGTAAAGTGTTTTGGCCATCATTCTCTCTTCTGACCTTATAGTTTAGGGGGAATTTTGTTACAGATGAAATTCACACACCTAGGTACCTCGCCCTACATGTAGTAAGTCTCATATAAGTGTCTCATACACCTCGACACAATGGAATAACCTATGTCACAATCCCTAGTCAATGTGGAGGAGGGATATATTACATGAAGGCCAAAATAAAAAGTAGACATGAATTATTATTAATATTCATGAAAAAATAAGTTAATTAAGTGTGAGAATCCACCTCACATTTGGTTTCCTATTTTTTAGGGAAGGTGGAGGATCTTATGGATGGATGAAATATTTTGTCCTTAAAATACTTGAGAGATATTTCCTCCCTAAAATCCTTAAGAAATATTTTCTCCCAAAAGATATTTTAGATCCCTTTTTAGTGGATCTTATGAGTGATCCTGTCCATGGTGGTTAAGCCTCCTAATCCTATATAATGAGGGATTTCCATGGAGGAGGGGGTGGAGATTTGAGGTATCAAAGCTATGGTCTTGGGAGAAATATTTCGGATATCAAACCTATGATTTTGAGAGCTTTATGAAAAATATGGATGAGGAGGACTTGAGGAAGCTTTGTGTTATGGTCCTAACCTGCACATAGTTAGAGCAATATATTCAGATGTAATAAAGGTCAATATTAATAAGGCCTTTCAATAAAATAGAATAAGGCGGATGTAAGAAGACCTAATAGAATATTTCGCTTCTAGAAGGATCTTCCTCTAGATGCTTCTCTAGATAGACATATTTAGTATAAATAAGGGTCGAGGGAATGAAAACCCTAGCTTGGTGATTATTGTAACAGAGCGCTGCTCGACTAGAGGTTGCCCCCTCGAAGAGGCCCGTGAACATTGCTTTATGAATCAAAGTGTTATTTCTGTTGATGTTCTTATATCATTTCTATGTTATTGTGGAGATTATGTTGGTTATATTACTGTTATCCTGCCATTTTTAGCATTTTATTTCTGTTCTGCACACTTTTTATATCTGGTATATTACAAGTGGTATCAAAGCACTTTCCTTGGCATAAATTGTGGGGATTTTTTTTTTCAGTGTAGAGACGTATTCTAGTGTCTTTAAGCCACAGAGATATGTTGTTACGCGCATAAACCCACGGTTGAGGGATTCAGACATGCAGGAAATACAAGTGGTTCTTAAGCACACATCTATTGGCCACCCTTGTAACCCCTGTTGGTACCCCTTTGAGTGGTAGCACATCAGACAACACTTGTGTATGAAATTGGCCTAGCTTTCATGAATCCCTCTTTATATAAACCGATCGGCTGCCTGATTGCTATAGTGCCACCGAGAACAACACTTGGGAAGATACTCTCTAGTACCTGGGTAGTTGGGTAGTACGGCTAAGGGTACGGTCTATCCTCCTTAGTTAGTGCCCTGAGATATTGGGTCGAGTACTATTGTTGGAACCCACACATATATTAGAGAGCTATAACACAGGGCAAACCCTTGTCTGTATAACCCTTGAATACCTAACCCTTGGGGGACAGAAACATAAACAAATTAAAACAGATAAGATCTGTTGTCATGCAACTGTGTTCGGGTTGCCAAATCACTACACTTTTCTTACTGGTTAAGCATTTGGGGATTTCATCGCTACAGTATTCATTAGACCGGAGTATAACTCCGCAAGTGTAAAAAAACAAAAAAAACAAAAAAAAACAAAACCAAGTCTGGAATTTTTTTCACCATTATTTGAGACCTATTCCATTGGATCCATATCTTCGCCCTTATCACATTCATCCATATCATTTTTCAGCAAATTTTTTGACCCCACCCGCCCCTTTTCAGTTCACCCATCCTCATGGCCCATACCTATAGCCAAGACCTGGAAGCTCGCTTCAACACCTTGCAATCTGGTTTCCTCGAGACCCAAAAAGAAGTGAAATAACTCAGTGCCACTGTTGCCTCCATCGATACATCCATCAATACAACCATGCAGTCCTCAATGGAGGAAGTCAAACAAGAATTGACCACCCAACTTGAATCTGTCTTTGCATCACTTTGCACCAAACTGAAGATCCCTACAGATGACCCTTTCTCTGATGCACCTCCAAAGACTAAAGGTGAACATTCCTCCCATTCCCATACCTTTCAGTACCATTACTTTCAACTTGACCTATGCCTTCCGCGGGTGGATGTGACCAAATTTGATGGCTCCGACCCCACTAGTTGGGTAACCCAAATGGAACATTATTTCTCTTTATACAACATTACATATGACTTGGCCAAACTCCGGTATGGTGTTCTCCATCTAGATCAATAATGTTGGCAATGGTGGCAATGGAGAAAAGCTTCCCATCAAGGGTATATTGATTGGACCCAATTTTTTACTGAGCTTTATGAACTCTTTAACACTGACACCAACCATTTGGGCCGTTTGACAAAGTTGAAACAATTAGGAATAGTAGAAGACTTCATAGCTGCCTTTGAGCGCCTGGATTTTCGAACAGAGGGCATGACTGATGCTTTATTTTGAGAGTGTTTTATCAGTGGCCTCAAGGATGAGATTCGGGCCCATGTCCTCATGGCTCGTCCTTCGAGTTGGGTGGAGGCTACTAAAAAAGATAAAGAAGCACAATAGGTTGTATCCTCTCAAAATCGTAAACCCTCCTTTATCCCTCGCCCTAAACCCGTAAATCCCACTACTCCCTCCACCCCACTAAAGATCCAAAAATTGACCAGGACTGAAATGGATGAATGCCAACTCAAAGGCCTTTGGTATAATTGTGATGACAAATATTTCCCGGGCCACAAGTGTTAGGAAAAAAATATTTTTATGGCCATATTTGAGGATATTTCAAAAGAGGATGTTGAAACTCCCCTTGTGTCTGAGTCACCTGAAATCACTGACATAACCCTTCCCTCAAAACCTCCAAAAGTGGAACTGATCATTTCCTTCAATTCTCTCACTGGCTTCTCCACCGACCAAACCCTCAAGTGAATCAGTTACATCAAGCATCAAAAGGTCATCATTCTGGTTGATAGTGGAAGCACCCATAATTTTATTCATCGCTTCATTGCCCAAGAAACTCATTGCTACATCCATGTCGTCAACAATTTCCAAATCATGATTGCCAATGGTGGTTCCATGAAATGTGGAGGGTGTTGTGAAAATGTGTCTCTCCAAATCTGTGACTACCACTTAAAATCCCATATGTTTGCTATAGACATGGGCGGTTGTGACATTGTGTTGGGTGAAGAATGGCTAAGGACTTTGGGTCCCATTCTCATGGATTTTAAGAAATTAACCATGAAATTCGACCAGGAAGGCCACTAATATAAATTCCAAGGCATCATTACTGGTTCACCTGAGGTCATTAGTTCCCATTGCATGGAAAAGCTTCTCAAAAAAGGTCATTCTGGTGTCATTGCCCAACTCCATGCCATACAAGCAACAGAGACACCCCCGGTGCCACAAGACCTCGAAGCCCTCCTTTCTAAACATCAAATAGTATTTTCCACTCCCCAAGGGCTCCCTCCTTCCCACGGTGTTCATGATCATTCCATTCCCCTTGTACCCAGAAGCCTTCCTCCCAATATCCGTCCGTATCGCCACCCCTTTTCACAAAAAATAAAATTGAGAAAATGGTCCAGGAACTCCTTAATGCAGGCACTATCCACCCAATTACTAGCCCTTAATCTTCTCCTATAGTCATGGTCCTAAAGAAAGAAGGTTCTTGGAGAATGTATCCTGACTTCCATGCCCTCAACAAACTGACCATTAAAGACAAATTTCCCATTCCTGTCATTGATGACCTCCTGG
>SNQJ01S0022113.1:0-27356 GCA_010110895.2 Picea sitchensis | reverse complement strand
CCTGACTTCCATGCCCTCAACAAACTGACCATTAAAGACAAATTTCCCATTCCTGTCATTGATGACCTCCTGGATGAATTGAGTGGTGCCCAATTCTTTACTAAACTTGATCTTTTCTCGAGATATCACCAGATATGTATGAAGGAGGTAGACATTCCCAAGACGGCCTTTCGAACTCATGAGGGCCACTATGAGTTTTTGGTCATGCCCTTTGGCTTGTGTAATGCCCCCTCCACCTTCCAAAGCATCATGAATCATGTCTTCCATCCCTTTCTCCGTCATTTTGTCTTAGTTTTCTTTGATGATATCCTCATCTATATAAAAACTTGGACATACCATCTTACTCATGTGGATCTAGTTCTCCATCTACTCTCTCAACACCAACTTTTCCTGAAACAGTCTAAATGTGATTTTGGTGCCTCGAAAGTAGAATACTTGGGTCATCTGGTTGGAAAGGATGGCGTCAGAGTGGATCCGAAAACAATTGAATCTATGCAAGACTGGCTGCACCCAAAGACTCTCAAAACATTGCATGGATTTCTGGGCTTAACAGGGTATTATCACAAGTTTTTTAAGAATTATGGAAAGATTGCAGCACTCTCACTGCTCTCCTCAAAAAGAACTCTTTCACTTGGACTCCAGCCACTGCTCAAGCTTTCCAAACCTTGATGATGGCCATGTGAACCACTCCGATTCTGTCCCTCCCTGGTTTCACAAAGACCTTTGTGTTGGAATGTGATGCCTTAGGGAAAGGAATCAATGTTGTCCTTATGAAAGAGGGTCGACCTTTGGCCTTCACCAACAAGCAACTATCTGAAAGGAATCTGGGCAAACCCATCTATGAAAAGGAAATGTTGGCTATTCTGCATGCCGTTGATCTGTGGCACCCTTATCTCTTGGGGAAATGTTTCCAAATTAAGACAAACCATCAAAGCCTCAAGTACTTTCTGGAACAATGCATTTCCTCCCCGGGGAAACAAAAATGGGTGACTAAACTCTTTGGATATGATTATGAGATCATTTACAAGAAAGGAAAAGACAATGTGGTGGTGGATGCACTGTCCCGAAAATATGAAGAAGAAGGATCCCTTTTTTCTCTTTCCTTCATTGTACAAGATTGGCTCCAAACTATTCGCTAGGAATGGCTACAAGATCTCAAAAGTTCGCATCTGATCCAACAATTGCAGACCAATTCTCCATCTCCCCCAGGGTACTCTTGGCTCTAGGATGAGCTTCGATACAAAGTCCATTTGTATTTAAGTAAACAATCAAAGCTTAAATCCATGGTACTTTCTGAGCTTCATGCTACACCCACAACGGGGCACTCCGGGTTCACCAAAACCTATGACAGGGTCAAACGTTCTTTTTTCTGGGATGGTATGAAACAAGACATCCGTAATTTTATCGTTGAATGTAATGTGTGTCAATGCAACAAGGGAGAAACAGTCAAATCTATGGGCACACTACAACCGCTTCCGATTCCACCTGCTATTTGGAAGGATATCTCTATGGACTTTATTACCCGCTTACCCAAATCGAGAAATAAATCAGTCATAATGGTGGTTGTGGATCACCTTTCCAAGTATGCTCATTTGTTCGCTCTTCAACACCCATTTACTGCATCCACAGTGGCTCAAATTTTCATGGACCAAGTCTTCAAGATTCATGGCATGTCACACTCTATTGTTTCTGATCGTGACCCAACTTTCACAAGAAATTTTTGGCAAGAAATGTTCAAGCTATAGGGCACCCAATTGCATCCCAGCAGAGCTTATCATCCCTAGACTAATGGTCAAACGGAACTTGTCAACAAGTGTTTGGAAACATATTTGAGGTGTTTTTCCTCTGAAAAGAAAAATCAATGGGCTCAATGGTTACCGCTAGATGAATGGTGGTACAACACTTCCTACCATATAGCCACACACATGACTCCTTTTGAAGTGGTATATGGACATAAGCCACCTTCAATTCTCTCAAACTTACTGAGTACCTCGAAGGTCCAGGTGGTTGACCAAACACTTACAGTTCGAGAGGATATTCTCCGTACCCTCAAAGAGAACTTGGTCATGGAACAAAATCACATGAAGCAACAAGCAGATCAAGGTCATTCTGAATGCCAATTTGTAGAAGGGGATCAGGTGTTTCTACGACTGCAACCATACAAGAAAACATCCCTCAAGGCCGAGCATTGTTAGAAGCTAGCACCCAAATTTTATGGTCCTTATACAGTTCTCAAGTGTGTGGGACAAATTGCCTATTAGTTAGCTCTACCCATTCATTCGAAGTTATATCATGTTTTTCATGTTCCATGCTTAAAGAAGGTGATTGGAACGAGGTGCACAATTCAAACCAACCTTCTCGAGTTAGCTGAAGAAGGATCCATTTGACTACAACCAGAAGCAGTTTTGGACCAGCGTGAGCTTCACCTACATCAGAGAACCATCAAGGAAGTGCTAGTCTAGTGGAAAGATACAACTCCAGCAGATGCCAGTTGGGAACTAGCTACCATTCTACAATAGTTTCCACATCTCAAGCCTTGAGGACAAGGTTGTTTTTAAGGGGGAAGACATGTTAGGGTCCTAAACCGCACATAGGTAGAGCAATATATTCAGATGTAATAAAGGTCAATATTAATAAGGCCTTTCAATAAAATAGAATAAGGCGGATGTAAGAAGACCCAATAGAAGCATCCGCTTCTAGAAGGATCTTCCTCTAGATGCTTCTCTAGATAGACATATTTAGTATAAATAAGGGTCGAGGGTATGAAAACCCTAGCTTGGAGATTATTGTAACAGAGCGTTTCTCGACTAGAGGTTGCCCCCTCGAACCAGCCCATGAACATTTCTTTCTGAATCAAAGTGTTATTTATGTTGTTGTTCTTATATCATTTATGTGTTATTGTGGAGATTATGCTAGTTATATTACTGTTATCCTACCATTTCTAGCATTTTATTTCTGTTCTGCATACTTTTTATATCTGGTATATTACACTATTGCAACTGCATTTACATTCTGTAACTATTTCTTTAAGAGTTCTCATTAATATATTTCTTGGCCTATTTCCTTATAACCTATTTCTTTTTACATATGTTTGTTTTATAGATGGATTTGATTGGAATAATCTTATAGAGTAGAGTAGGAGTTCTTTGTCTTGCTGTCCATTGCATTGTAGGTGTCAAATAGTGCTAAGGATCTAGGATATCAAGCTCAAGTTGGAGCAGTGAGGACAAACATCATAACAAGGTGCACCACACTTTCTTCCTTCTCCTTCTCTTTCTGATTTTTTAGTTAGATTCAAAGGAATGTTAGTCTCCATTTTCACTTTTTTGTCTTGGTATAAGGGTCTAGAGTCCAAGGGGATATTCACCCATCTGTAGGGGTATTTTCCCATAACAAGGCTCTCCAAAGGTCATCATCATGAACCATCACATCCTTTGGGGGTGTCGTGCCCGTTCATGAACCCATGTGTCCAAATGAATCTACACACCCCTTCACCAACCCCATATCCCAAGAGAATCATCAAGCCCCTTTACAAACTTGGTTTCCCAAATTAATCGATGTGTCCCTTTACGCATCCAATCAGCCAAACAAACCCATGAGATGTTCAGTCGTCATGCCCCTTAGGAATATTGTGCCCAACCTTGGTGCATTCGTCATGCCGACATGATCCAATCTCTTGGTTGCCTCATACTTAGGAAATCCACTTAGCATGTTTGGATGCCTAAGGCATCCTCTTTCCCAACATGGGTGCCAACGAAACCCCAAATTCCATATCCTTGAAGAGTTGGGTGAAGGTCTCCACACCCTCTTATTCAAAGGCCTTACATCCTTCCCCACCTTAGGTCATTTTTGTCCCCCAAAAAATCAACAAAATATGCAATCTCCAAGTTTTCACTTGAACCTGTGCCTCCATTGCAGCTAAGTCTACTAGAAACCCCAATTTTTTCCAACGTGAACCCAAGTTTCCACAAACCAAACTGTACTACACCCAACTCATGCTAGTCCAATACTGCTTGTGGCTACAAACAAATGGATCCTTCTTCATCCAACTCAAGAAGACTAGTTTGATTTTGGGACTTAGTTCCAATAGCCTTATTTAAGCATGAGACATGAAAAAAAATATGAAGCTTAGAATGATTGGGAAAAGCTAACTGATAGGCCGCCTATCCCACTCTCTTGAGAATTGTATAAGTACCATAATTTGGTTGCCATATTCTGATAATGGTCAACCTTGAGTGAAGTCTTCTTATAAGGTTGCAGTCAAGTAAACACCTGGTCCCGTTTAGCATATTGATGTTATGCATGACCTTGATTTGCTTGTTTCTTCATGCAAATCTGAGCCATGACCAAATTCTCTTTGAGGTTATGGAGAATAGCCTCTCAAAATGTAAGATTTTGGTCAACCGCCAGGACCTTCAAGACACCGAGCATGTATGAGAGAACTAAAGGTATATTTTTTCCATATAATTATACAGAAGGAGTCATGCAAGTAGCTATATGGTAGGAATTTTTGTACCACCATTCATTTTGGGGCAACCATTGACCCCACTAATTTTTTCTCTTAGATGTAGAACACCTCAAATATGTTTCCAAACATGTTTTGACAACTTCATTTTGTCCATCAGGCTAAGGATGATAGGCGGTGCATAGATGCAATTGGGTTCCCTGTATCCTGAACATTTATCTCCAAAAAATGATGGTGAAATGGGATCTCATTCAGAGATAATATAATGAGGCATGCCATGAAGTTTGAAGATATTATCCATGAAAATTTAAGCTACTATGGATGCAGTGAAGGAATTTTGTAGAGAACATAAATGAGCATATTTGGTAAGACGATCAACCACCACCATAATGACTTCCTTATTTCCACATTTAGGTAGTCCCACAATGAAATCCATAGAAATGTCCCTCCATATAGAAAGGGGAATTGGAAGGGGTTGGAGTGTGTCTGGGGTTTTGACAGTTTCTCCCTTATTGCATTGAAAAACATCACATTCAACCACAAAAGTGTGGATTTCATATTTGATACCATCCCAGAAAAAAGAATGTTTGAACCTTTCATAGGTTTTGGTAAACCCTGAATACCCAACTTTAGATGAAGCATGAAGCTTAGAAAGCAATGTGGATTTAAGTTGAAATTGGTTTCTTAAATAGAGATGGACTTGGTAGTGAAGCTCATTATTGTGCCAATAGTACCCTAGAGAAGTTAAAGAATTTTCTTTAAATTGCTAGATGGGGTGAGATATTTTGGGATCTTGCAACCATTCCCAGCGAGAAGATCGGAGACATTTTCATACAACAAAAGAGAGGAAAAAGAGGTATCGCTCTTGTTACACATCAAAATTACTCACTTCAATAGTGTCACAAATGTCGTCATTACAAGTGTTGTAAGTGTTGCATCTTGTCAGCAAGTGTCTCATCTTGACCACAAGTGTTGCAAACATCATACTGCCATATTTCCTATGTTGTGTCTCTAACAACATCATAAGGACACTTAAGACACCTCAAAGACTAGTTTTGAAGAGCATAAATCAATTGACAAGGAGTGTGAGCCTTTTGCCATTGAAAAATCCACTCAAAAGTCAAATTTGGAAAGGAGTGCTACCCTACATACTATCAGGGAGTGATGGTGCTATGTGCCCTCTTCCAGGGGAGCATTCCAATGCTCAGTGTCCCTTTTGAGGGATCACTCGCCTTTTTTGGGAGAAATTTGGTTTGTTGGAGGAAATCAGGGAAGAATCCCCTCAATCTTTGAAGTTGGTTGGATTCGAATATGAGTTCAAGGCATGATCTTAGGGAAGATACACAACTGAAGGAGAGGAATCCTCAACTTATCCCAAATATATTTCAAGTGGTTGGGTCTCTCCAAGATTATATAAGGAGGCCTTCTCATCGTTAAAGGTACTTGAAAAGATTGGAGGTATGAAACCTATGATCTCATAGGCAACATACAGTAGATGGAGATTGAGAATTACAAAAAACTTATGATCCCATAAGTGATATGCTATTGAAGCATAATCAATGTAGATTACTTGAGAAAAGGGATTGGACAAGGAGAGATGGAAGAAGTTGTTGCACCTTCATCAGAGGATTGTAAGTATTCTTCATTTGTTCTCATTAATATACATACATGCTTGGCCTATTTCTTTCAAGTTTATGTTTGTTCCACATGAACATGTCTTCAGTAGATAGATCTGTATTTGAGATAATCTCGGTATAATAGGAGGCTTGTTGTATCCTTGTTTGTTCTACAGGACCTATCGAGGAGCTTGGGATTGAAGCTCAACTTGGACTTTGCGAGGACAAATGCCATTTAAAAAGGTACACTTTTCTTCTTCCTCTTCATTCATTAGATTAATTAGATCTAAAGGGATGTCAATGACCAATGATAACACCCTTAATGTCTTGGTTTTAGGGGTCTAGATACCAAGAGGGAATCCGCTTGTCCAGAGGAGGATTCATCTGTAACAGAAATTGGTGACTCCACTGGGAAAGAGATCTGATTTTTGTTTCCTTTCCTAGATCTCGTTTTGGCCCTTTTACCACTTCTTGACCTTCTCCATACTATCTTTGATTGTTGGATCCATTTTATTGGCTCTTGATTTCATCACCTTCAAATTGATTAACTGAGTTTGCTTGATTCTTTGACTTTCTGAGCATTTTTTCTGAATTTTTAGAGGCCAGCGCCCCCCCTACCCTTGTTATCAGATCATTGGCGCTCCCTACTGGTCTTACACAAAGCGTTGGAATGCTTTGGTGCCCCTTAAAGCAGAGCGCTACCCCTTTTCTGTGCAAAATCCTCTAGGGTTTCATTCTTTGAAGTTCAATTTTTTCTTTTGGCACTTGCTCAAAGTCTTATCATCTCAGTACATCCTTGATTTGGCCTTCAACACTTTGCTTTCTAAGAATTGATCACATTTTTTTGGAATTTTGACATTTTTCTTCATTACCTAGAAGTCACTCTTTGTCTTTTTTGATTAGAGTCAACTTACTATTTTCTTCTCATTTATCTGACTGAGTGGAAGCTTTTGTGAGGAAATTCAAAGGTCTATGCACCATTCCATTTGATCTTTGAGTTCATTTTCCCAAGCAATTAAGTTTTGAGTGGTTTCTCTATTCTCCTTATCTTTTCTTGGATTCTTATTCGCATTTTATTGTCTTCCTTGAATGTTTGCATTTAAAGTAGCATAATTGCATGTTTTTTGACATTTTGGGACATTGTGCATCTGGAATGATGAATGTTTTCTCTTTCTCATAGCATAGTTTTCATCGAAATGAAAAGATTTCATATTCATCTCTTTGCATAAATTTTGAGTCAGTCAAAACACCATATTGTCCACGCCATTTTCCTTTTGAGTAACAACAACTTTAAAAATCAAGCACTAAACTAAAATTGATTAGACATTTTTACATTTTTTGGTAGCAAACCTACATTAGATTATTTGTAGGGCTTTGGAATAGGTGTGAAAGATAACTTTCCAAAGCTACAAACAAACATAGTATCATGTGTTAGGGAGCAGTGAAATCCAATTGTTGCATTTTGTCTTGGGAAGCCCTTCTCACACAAGGGTCAATCACGAGGTCGCATTGAGACTAGCAGAGTTAGTCACCCTGCTTTGTTGGTCTTTGTTTAGATATTGCGTGTATTATGGGGGCCGCTTGAAGGTATACCCACAATGATGAGTGGAAGCCTTTCAAGTTGATTTTGGGATAGATACCCTTCCCTTGCGTATGGATCAAACCGTCGACTGTTTCCCCAGGCATCATTGTTGTAGTTGGTAACCTTAGTGTCCTATCTCTTTAGGGTCTTTACACAAGGTGACTGTGGAGGGGAAAGTCTTCACGGTACCTGGAATCGACGTTGGTCAGACTCACTCGGGCTCCTTGGACGATATACCCACGATTATGTGTGGGAGGTTGCACCAAGGTGTAAGTCCATTAAGCAGGTCGTCAACGTAACTTTTCCACCCACTCTATCTAATCCCCTTCTTACTTTTTTCTCACGATGTTGGATTTCATCACCAACTAGTGTTCTCATTGTGAGAAGGTTTTGTTTGCTTGCTTGCTTACTATATTTTTAGCATGTGTTGTTTGTTTTCCCTAGAATAATCTAGGTTGGATCTTTATTTTTATGGCATCAGTTCTCGAGATGACCAATGAAGGAACCCCTTTTCCAGGGGAACCCTTTTTTTTTCCTTCTTATGGAAACATTGGTCCTCCTTACATCGTTACTTTGACCCTTCTAGGTCTCACAATTGGGTTACTGGTATGGTTTTTTTCCACTACAGTGATCTCGAATGCAGGTGCTTCAGATGTAAGCACACCACCCACACATAAACCTCATGTCGACCTTTCACCTTCTTCGTCCGTTAGGTCTCCTTCCATTTCTCCTTCTTCACCTAGTGAAAGCTCTAAAGCGAGTAGCCAGGTTGATAAGAAGAAGAATAAACAAAAAGAGAAGAAGAAGAACCAGAAAGGGACCAAACCTCCAACTACATCAAATGTTGGATCCAAACAACCAGCTACTATTAATAGTACTGGGAGTGTTGATGAGGTCAACAATATTAAAACGAAGAATCTGAAACCCAAATTCCCTTGTAGTCTTTCTAAGGGTGACCACTTTCTGAGGGATTTCCATGTTATTCCCAAGGTCTTAGAAGTGTGGTCCTCCACATCATCGACCCTTGCTGGTCATGCCGGTGATACCCCGTCAACTAGTGATGTTAAGGTTGGTAAGAAGAAGACAACTGTCAAATTTCCTTGTATGTTATGCAAAGGTGATCATATTCTCACCTTTGTCCTCATATGGACAAGGCTTCTTCTCTTTTGACAAAGATTCAACTTCCAGTTGGTTATCATAGAATTTCCCCCAACCCATCATTAGTTGATGGAATGGTCAATCCAGTTCCATATCCAGTCAATCCGGCTGATCCAATGGTTAATCTAGTTTCATCCTCGATTGAACCACTAACCAAAGTAGCTGATCCAGTTCTATCATTGGTCAGCCCCACTCTTCATCTAAAGAATGAACCCAAAGTGACTGATCCAGTTCCACCATCGGTCAACCCCACTCTTCATATACAGAGTGAACCCAAAGTGACTGATCCAGTTCCTTCCTCGGTCAGTCCCACCCTTCATTCGAAGAGTGTCAAAGTGGTCGATCTGATTCCACCATCGATTGATCCTACTCTCCCGCTAGAGAGTAAACCCGATTCTTACCACATTTTTCTCATTGAAACAAGATCTATCGTGTCAGGGGGCATTCCTCCTTCTTATGCAAAAATAATTCAAGGTAATGAGGCTATCCTTTTTTATTGGGGTGTGATAACTGGACCTCGTCTTCCCTCTCACATGCCTTTCAAGATTACAGTAAAAGTGTGTGGTCGGGATGTTCCTCATGCACTGATAGATGAAGATTCATCCGTTAGTATTTTGTACTCTATTTCTTGGAAAGATTTGGGTTATCCTCAGCTTGTGTCGGTTACCCAGACTCTGTTCGCTTTTAACAGAAGAACCAGTCACCCTTTAGGGATCCTTCTTCAGTTTCCCATAACTTTGGGAGGGAAAACTATCTTTATTGATGTTATGGCAGTCCAGGACCCCTTCGATTTCGATTTACTCCTTGGGCAAGATTATTTCTATGCCATGAAAGCTATTGTGTCCACTCTTTTTTGTATGATATATTTCCTACACGATGGAATAATGGTGACTATTGATCAACTTTCGTTTGTTGGCCTTGACGTGACCATCAACCCAATAACCTCCCTAACCGGGTTTTATATGGAGTCGGTATCACCCCTGCCATAGGTCAATTATGTGGTGCTGTCTCCCATGACTTCAAATTCTGATGATTTGGATCTGGTAGTTGACATGGTGATCTCTTTGGTAGGGCTATTTGAGCCTGATCTCCTTACCCCTATCACAACCCTCGACATGTGTTACTTCCAGAGCATTGTTCTTCTATCCAGTGAAGATCTCTTGGAAGCCATGACCAAGTTTTTTCCCTTGACATGGTGTCCTTCCAGAGAGTTATCCTCTTGGAATCCATGATCAAGAAGAGGCCATGAGCATAATTTCTCTTCTCTGTGGCAAGCTTGTTAAAACATGAAATAGAGGTTACGAGCATGGTTTTCCTTTCTGTAGCAAGCTCGTTAAAAAATGAAACAAAAATATCAGGGTTGAACCCAGATCCTTGAGCATAGTTCTTTTCTTGTGTTAAGCTCATTAAAAAATGAAACAATCACCTCTCATGTCAGGTCGAGTCTTTCACTAGATCTCTTAGATGTTGAGTCGAGTCTTTCATTAGGTCTCATATTTGAACCTTCATTTCATCCACCCTTATCCTTTTTCTCCATCTAGTACAGAATTTGGTGACAACCTCAAAGTCAGTGAATGAATTGAAGCTTGGGGGGGCATGTCTCCAACCTTTCATGATCATTGTGGAGTTAATCCACTAGCCTTTCAAGCTAGGGGCATACTGAGATTAGTATTTTTTCTTTCTCGCACTCGTAAAAAAGTGAGAATGTAACCGAGTATACTTTTATCACTTTTTCAGACTCGTAAAGGTTATACGAAAAAGGAACCCCTTGGATTCGTATTTAATCTCTTTTCAGACTCTCTAAACATGAAAAGATTGTTGATTGATCTTGCTTCCTTTTCCACTCGTTAAAAGGTTTGAAAGGTCATCTTTTGAGTGATAATTTATCTCTTTTTTTGGCTCGCAAGACTAATATTACAAAAAAGGACCACATTGGATTCATCTTTAATTCATTTTCAAACTCTCTAAATATGAAAAACAACCGATTTTACCTTCTCTGGACTCGTTAAAACAGTCATACATTGAAGGGCCCATATGGGATCGAACCCTTACTTCTTCCAGTTCATTAAACAAAGGAAGAGGAACTTACCGAAGGTGAGTTCTATCGAGCATGTGTTACCCTCCTTGAGCTCGTTAAACTAGAAAGAGGTACTTGTCTATTTGGATGGGGGGAAAATTGAAAGAAGCAAGCCAAGTATTTTTTTAGAAGTTTACTAGTGACCTTACAGTCACCCTTGAACACACCATTTTATCTTTTCATGCATTTCAGTTTGTTGAACCTCTGCATTGAACCAATCCTTTGAGTTTCCTTACTCCTTTGGGTCACCTAACGTAAGTCATAGTATCCATTGCATTATCAAGTTTTGGTCACCATCAATTTTCTTCTGTCATGCCTCAATGTTCAAGGGAACTATCTTCCTCGAGAGTCAGCAATAAAAAAAATCATGTTTCAATACCTGTGTCAGTCCATGTTCGTTTGATCCACCAATTACATCTCTGTGTATGTTTCATGTCATTGATGGGGGATACATCAAGGCCCTCTTTCGACGAGTCTATTCCTGTGAACTTCAGCACATTTTCTAGGAGCTAGACTTAGAAACCAGTTAGTACTTTGGCACCTGCATGCCTCAGTGGCAAGCCTCCTCATGTACGATAATAGGTTTACATCATTGACCTCTGATCAAATGATTACATGGATGTTCAAATTCATATCATCTATTCAAATTCACTGGAATGTACTAGGGTACCTTGGGAAGCATTGACATCAATGGTGATTTTCCTTGTGCTTTTCAACGGTTTACATCATTGACCGGTAATCAAGTGGTTTCTGCCATGTTCGACATCAGGACGTCTATTCACATGGTTAGATTCATACTACATCGGGATTGCTAAAAAGACCCTGGGTTGAGTCATTCACTTGGATATACACTTTACCCAGGTTGCAACAGAGTTTCTCTTGAATATTGACACATATACTGTCACATATATCCACTTTGTATTGGTCCGTGGCTATGTCTTGTCATCTCATAGATCCATAGTGTATTTTTCATGGCTATGATCAGTTCATGTCATGGAAGTATATATCCACATTATATGTTTAGTGGCTATACCTTTTTGTCAATATAATTATGGATCTGCAGTGTATTCTATGGTGGCCATACTTGAAAAGTCTTTTTCACTCAAGCATATGTATGTCTGCCTTGGGTTTGAAACATGTCCTAATATTTGTTTGATGGTTGTGTGAAAATTTTTCTAGGTTCTCCGCATCCCTACCCTTTCTATAAAAAGTCTACAAAGTACTTCAATCATCATCATCTTGTGACTTCGCACTTTGGGGGGCAATCTGTTACACATCAAAATTAATCACTTCAATAGTGTCGCAAGTGTCATCATTAAAAGTGTTGTAAGTGTCACATCTTGTCCTCAAGTGTCGCATATTGAACACAAGTGTCACAAACATCAAACTTCCATATTTCCTATGTCGTGCCTCTAACGACGTCATAAGGAAACTTAAGACACCTCAAAGACTAGTTTTGAAGAGGATAAATCAATTAATAAGGAGTACAAGCCTTTTGCCACTGAAAAAGACACTCAAAAGTCAAATTTGGAAAGGAGCACTCCCCTACATACTATCAGGGAGCGATGGTGCTCTAAACCCTCTTCCAGAGGAGAGTTCCAACACTCTGTGTCCCTTTTCAGGGAGCGCTGGCCTTTTTTGGGTGAAATTTGGTTTGTTGGAGGAAATCAGGGAAGAATCCCCTCAATCTCTGAAGTTGGTTGGATTCGAATATGAGTTCAAGGCATGATCTTAGGGAAGATCCAAAACTGAAAGAGAGTAATCCTCAACTTATCCCAAATATCTCTCAAGTGGTTGGGTCTCTCCAAGCTTATATAAGGAGGCCTTCTCATGGTGAAAGGTACATGAAAAAATTGGAGGTATGAAACCTATGATCTCATAGGAAACATACAGTAGATGGAGATTGAGAATTAAACCAAACTTATGATCCCATAAGTGAGATGCCATTGAATCATAATTAGTGTAGATTAATTGAGCAAAGGGGTTGGACAAGGAGAGCTGGAAGAAGTTTCTGCTCCTTCATCAGAGGATTGTAAGCATTCTTCATTTGTTCTCATTAATATACATACATGCTTGGCCTGTTTCTTTCAAGTTTATGTTTGTTACACATGAACATTTCTTCATTAGATAGATCTGTATTTGAGCTAATCTCGGTAGAATAGGAAGCTTGTTGTATCTATGTTTGTTCTATAGGACCTATCGAGGAGCTTGGGATTGAATCTCAACTTGGACTTTGCGAGGACAAACGCCATTTAAAAAGGTACACTTTTCTTCTTCCTCTTCATTCATTAGCTTAATTATATCTAAAAGGATGTCAGTGACCAATGATAGCACCCTTTCTATCTTGGTTTTAGGGGTCTAGATACCAAGAGGGAATCCACTTGTCTGCAAGAGGATTCACCTATAACACTTCTTCTTCATATTTTGTGGAAAGAGGGTCAACGACCACATTTTATTTTCCTTTCTTGTAAATGATCTCATAATCATATCCAAATAGCTCAGTTACCCATTTTTGTTGCTCCAGGGAGGAAATTATTTGTTCTAGAAAATACATAATGCTCTGGTGATCCGTTATAATCTAGAAGCATTTCCCCAATATATAAGGATGCTAGAGATCCACTGCATGCAAAATATTGAACATTTCCTTTTCATAGCTTGATTGTCCCAAATGTCTTTCTAAAAGTTTTTTTTGGTGAAGGCCAAAGGCCTACCCTATTTCATGAGGACATCCCCAATTCCTTTTCTGGAAGCATCATATTCCAAGAGAAAGGTCTTGGTGAAGTCTGGAAGAGCCAAGAATGGCATCATGCACATAGCCTCTTTCAAGGCATGGAAAGATTAATTAGCTACTGGAATCTAGTTGAAGGAATTTTGTTTAAGGATATTCATGAGAGGTGCTACAATTTTTCTTAACAAACTTGCGATAATAACCTCTTAAACCTATAAATCCATGCAAACTCATAAGATTTTTAGGGAAAGGTCAATCCTGCATAGCTTCAATTTTGTTAGGATCCATCCATACACCATCCTTTCCAACAATATGACCCAGATACTCCACTTCTGAAGCTCCAAAGGAACATTTAGATTGTTTGAGGAAACTTTTGTGCTAAGAGAGGAGATGCAGAACTCGATCCACAAGGGAAAGATGGGTTGTCCAAGTTTTCCTATAGATGAGAATATCATCAAAGAAAACTATGAAAAAATGATAGAGAAAAGGATGGAAGACATGATTCATGAGACTTTGGAAGGTTGATGGGGCATTACAAAGGCCAAAAGGAATGGACAAGAAATCATAGTGACCCTCATGAGTTCTAAATGAAGTCTTGGGAATATCTTCTTCTCTCATACAAATATGGTTGTAGCCAGATTGGAGATCAAATTTCATAAAGTATTGGGCACTACTCAATTCATCCAAGAGGTCATCAATGACAGGAATGTGAAACTTTTCTTTGATGGTGATTTTATTGAGCGCACAAAATTTTGGACACATACGCCAAGTAACTTCTTTCTTGAGTAATATGACCATAGGAGAAGAATAGGGGCTGGTACTAGGACGAATAACACTTGCTTCAAGAAATTGTTGCATTATTTTCTCAATTTCATTCTTTTGGGAAAAGGGATGATGATAAGGGTGAACATTGGGAGGGAGGCTTCCGGGGATAAGTGGAATGGAATAATCATTAACACCACGGGAAGGGGGAAGTCCCTCACAAGTGGAAAAAACATCTTGGTGTTTGGATATGAGACATTGGAGGTTAGGTTGCACAAAGGGTGTCTCAATTGCTTGAATAGAATGTAGTTGGGAAATAATAACCGAATGACCTTTTTTGAAAATATTTTCCATGTGATGGGAATCAATGGTCTCAGGGGAACCTGTTGTGATGCCTTGGAAGAGATATTTTTGTCAATCCTATTGTAATTTCATGGTTAATTCCCTAAAATATATGAGAATGGGGCCCAAAGTGCGTAACCATTCAACACCTAGAACAATGTCACAACCACTCATATTGATGGAAAACATATGATATTTTAGGTGGTACTTCCCAATTTGAAGACGTACATTTTCACAACACTCACCACATTTCATGGAATTTCCATTAACTATCATGATTTGAAAATTGTTGACAAAACGAATATAGTAATTTTGATTTCCTCATAAATGTGGTGATGAATAAAATTATGGGTGCTTCCACTCTCAACAAGGATGATTAAATTCCTATGCTTAATACAACCAATGGGCTTGAGATTTTGAGGAGTAGATAAGCCCATGAAGGCATGTAATGTAATCAATGGTTAAAATTATGGTGGTTCATCAAGTGAAGTAGTAACATAGGGAAGGGTTATCTCTTTAACAAGAGATATTGCAACTTCCTATTTAGAAAAATCCTCTGAAATGACCATAAAAATTGTTTGTTCCTTACACTTGTGCCCAGGAAAATATTTTTCATCACATATATAGAAAAGACCTTTGAGTTGGTGTTCAACCGTTTCTTCCCTTGTTAAATTTTGTACCTTGAGAGGAGTGTCCCGAGAGGAAAGTGGGTTGGGTTTAGGGAGGGGAACAAAAGTCAGTTTTCTACTCTAGTCCAAAATGACATGTTGTTCCTCCTTGAAACGCTTAGTTTCTTCTAACCAATTCGACAGGTGAGCCTTGATGACATGGGAATGAATTTTATCCTTGAGGCCACTAATAAATCATTCTCTGAAGAAATCATATTCCATGCCCCCCATTAGGAAATCCAAGTGCTCATAGGAAACGATAAAATCTTCTACTGTGCTAGATTGTTTCAGCTTGGTCATACATGCTAAATGGTGGGTGTCTGTGTCAAAGTATTCATACAACTCAACAAAAAAATGTGACCAAACAACATACCCTTGGCTTGCATTGCAATGCCATTTCCATTATTTCCATCTTTCTGGATCAAAATAGAGAATTCCATAATGAAGCTTGGTTAAATCATTAGTGATACCATGTAGGGAGAAAAAATGTTCCATTTGAGTAACCAAGCCTTGTGGTTCTGATCCATTAAATTTGTTGACATCGAATATGGGAAGACGTGGGTCACAAGGTAGGTAGTTGGAATGAGAGGGGAGAGGTTGATTGGAGTCAACACCTTTATTATAGAGAGTGGGGTCATAGGATGAGGTAGCTTGGAATTTGGTCATGAATTGATGGAGTATAGAATGGACTACATTAATTTGGCCACTTAGTTGGTCTTTGACTTCACCAATGGTGCTCTGGAGCTGGTCTTATATGATGTCTATTTTTTCATGAATGGCCATAATGTTTTTCTTTATTCTATCCTGAAGGGAAGCCAGATCAGTACTCAGTTTTTGATTGGTTTCTTTTTGGTGGGTGGGAACCATGATCGAAAGAGGGGTGGGTCCATGGGGTCAAAGAAAGAGTTGAAAACCATATGCATGACAATGATCATGGTGAAGAGGGAAATCATTGTTATTAGGAAGAAAAGAGGAATCAATATGATCATGAAAAAAAGAGGATGAAAAAAGGATGAAAATGATAGGATCATTGCGATCGAGACGAAAAGAGGAATGAAATGGGCTAGGTCTCAAATACGAGTGCATGAAGGCCCCATAATTTTTTTTCTCCTATGTAGTTATACTCTGATCTAAATAATACTGCAGTGTCGAAAGGCCCAAATTATTAACAGGAAAAAATGTATAGTAATTTCACAACTAGAATGCAGGAGGTAAAGTTGCACGAAAATAGATATTGTCTGGTCTATTTATGTTTCCATACCTAGGGTTAAGGTATTTAGTTTTTCTATAGACAAGGGTTTTCCCTGTGCTATATCTCTTTGATATACGTGCGGGGTCCAATGATATTACTCGGCCCAATATCTCATGTTACTAATTAAGGAGGCTAAACCATGCCCTTATCCATACTACTTGAATACCCAGGTACTAGATAGTATCTTCCCAAGTGTTGTTATCAGTGGCACTATAGAAGTCAAGCATTCGATTGGTTTATCTATGGATGGATTTAGGTGTTAGATAAATAGGATCATGGAGCAATAAAAATAAGACAAATGCATAAATAAAACACAAAAGATACACAATACAATAGAGACACAGATATGCATGGTTCAACCAGTGTGGGCTATGTCCACTGGAGAAATTTCCATGTCATTCCTTTTTATTATCCAAAAAATGAAGGGATACAACCTATAGCATACCAACTATAAATTCCTCTTCTTTCTCTCACAATATCCTCTCTCAGAATACAATATTCACAATGATACACAGTTGTAATACAATTTCCCTCTTAAAAGAGGGTTTCCTTCTAGGGAAAATAACCCTAACATAAATTCTACCATCATATTTGTGACCTTACAATATACATTTACAAAGAAAATTTTCCTTCTAGGGCTTCACCACTGAACCCCTGTCAGGGTCCCTCTTTCCCCTAGATCCACCATTTGGGGGCATGAGCTCCCCGAACCCCATAGGGGGGGAAATACCCCCTTGCAACCCTTTCGGGTGGAGGAGTGTACAATATTCCAGGGTTTACAATATTCATGGGGTATAAACACGACTTAAGACAAAGACCTATGAATTAGGAAGATAATCAGGCTCCACAACCAATAATCTCCCACTTGGAGACTGATCTTAGCAAATCCACCATTGTTGTATCTGTTGGACTATGAACCTTCTTGGACCTGTAAAATTCCTCATCTTCACCTTCATGCTTGAAGACCAATTGAAACTAAGCAGTAAGTTAGTTTCTCCCTGGTTATTCCCTTTGTTAACATGTATGCAGGATTTTGGTTAGTATGTTTCTTTTCAAATTTCAAATGTCCATCTTCGAAGATGGATCGTATCAAATGGTACCTAATATGTATATTCTTAGTATTTAAATGGAAGGACAAGTTCTTTGCAAGATGAATGAAACTCTCACTATCACAGTATAATATGCTATTCTCTTACTTCTTTCCCAATTCCTCCATAAACCTTTGTAACCAAATAATCTCTTTACTAGCCTCTATAGCAACAACATACTCTGCCTCTATTGTTGAAAGTGTAACAACCTTTTGCAGTTTCAAAATCCAACTTACTGTTGTTCCACCTACAGTAAAAACATACCCTGTGGTGCTCCTCCTTCTATCTTTATCACTTTCGATATCTGAAGCAACATATCTCTGTAGAATAGTGTTTGAACCTCCAAAACATAATGCATGAGTAGTAGTACCTTTTAAATACATGAGAATCCACTTTACTTCCTCCCAATGTTCTTTACCTGGATTGTTCATATACATGCTCACAATTTCGAGTACATGTGCAATATCTAGTCTTGTGAAAACCATCGCATACATCAAGCTGCTAACTATTGATGAATAAGGGACCCTCAACATGTATTCTATCTCTTCCTATGTCTTGGGACACATTTCCTTGGTTAATTTGAAATGATTTTCCAAAGGTGTACTATCTAGTTTTTCATTCTGCATTCTAAACCTCTCCAACACCGTCTCTATGTACTCACCCCGAGATAATGTCAATTTGTGATTTTTCCTATCTCTTGTTATTCTCATACCAAGGATTTTCTTTGCAGCACCCAAATCCTTCATCACAAATGAATTAGCTAATTTCATCTTGAGCAAATTTATATCTTGCATATTAGAACCTGCAACAAGCATGTCATCTACATACAATAGCAAGATAATATAGCTTCCATTTTCTAGCCTTTTAAAATAAAAACAGTGATCAGAATGACATCTTAACCTTGTTCTGTCATAAGCCTATCAAAATTCAAATACCACTTCCTTGGATCTTTATTTATGCCATACAATCCCTTCTTCAACCTGCATACCAAATTTTCCTTCCCTTTGACCTCATACCCCTTTGATTGTTGCATATAAATCTCTTCCTCCAAATACCCATGGAGAAAAGTTGTTTTTACATCTAACTGTTCAAGATGTAAATATTCTACTTCCACAAGACTTAAAATATTCTTAATTGAAGTCATTTTAACAATAGAAGAAAATATTTCATCAAAATCTATACCTTTCTTTTGTGCAAACCCTTTTACAAAACATTTATCCTTGTACCTCTTTTTGCCTCCATATTCTTCCTTCAACCTGTAAACCAATTTATTCTACAATGCTCTTTTTCTTGCAGGAAACTAAACCAAGTCCCAAGTCTAGTTATTTACCAAGGAATCCATTTCCTCTTTCATTCCTTGCTCCCACTTATTTCTAGTGTCTACCTGCATTGCCTCTTCATAACATTCTGGTTCACTAGAATCAATCAACAATAAATAATACAATGAAGGAGAGTATCGTTCAGGGGGTCTACTTAACCTGGTATATACTCTAACAACACTTGCAGGAGTTTGAGGTACCTGTTGCTCCTATTGTTGTACATTTTTTATTTTATGGTACCTTTGGAATTTCTTTTTCAATGATCTCATCAAGCACTGTGTATTTTGTTTTTTCCTTTTCTTGTATCTTTCCCTGCAACTGATCTTTGTACATGACCTTCTCATTGAATATGCCATCTCTAATCCTAATAATTTTTTTATTTTCATAATCCCATAATAAATAACCAAAATCATTAACATCGTAACCAATAAAGGTGCACTTCTTCAATTTTTCCTAAAGCTTTGTTCTATTTTCCTTATCAATATGGGAAAATGATTCACAACCAAAAGTCTTCAAAAAAGAATAGTTTACGTTTTTACCATCCATGCCTCCTCTGGAATTCCATAATCCAAAGAGATTGAAGGTCCTATGTTTATTAAGTAAACAACAATATCTACAATATCTGCCCAAAACTGTAAGGGAAAACTAGCATGCAATCTCATACTCCTTGCACACTCCATGATTGTCCAGTTCATCCTTTCTGACACACCATTTTGTTGTAGTGTTCCTGGAACTGTCTTCTCTATATGAATCCCATGGTATGAACAGTAATCATCAAAATCTTTTCTGCAATATTCACCTCCATTTTTTGATCTGATAAACCTCAACCTTTTTCATTTCTCATTCTAAACTAAAGCTTTCCATTTCTTAAAAGTATCAAAAACATCGGATTTTTGTTGAATTCAATAAACCCAAGTTTTTCTAGTTTCATCATCAATAAAAGTAACATAATAATGAGATCCACCAAGAGATGATACCTAATTTGGTCCCCATAAATTTGTATGCACAAGCTCTAACCTTTCACTCTTCTTTTCTTTTCCGACATTGAGAAATATGACTCTCTGATGTTTTCTATAAACATAATGCCCACAAAAATTCAAATCAATTTGTTTAATATCTTGTAACAAATTTATTTTGTGAAGTATCTACATCCCCTTCTCACTCATGTGTCAAAGCTTATGATTCCCTAGTTCTCTATCCACTCATGTATAAGATAAAGAGATAGAAGATTCATTATTACCAGTACATAAATACAATGTACCTACCTTCTCTCCTTTTTCTATCACCAGTGATCCTTTGGTTACCTTCCACACCTTATCTGTAAATATGAATATACAACCTTCACTTGGCAACTTCCCTATTGAAATTAAATTTTTCCTTAGGTTTGGAACATGTCTTACCTCTTTCAACAACCATTGGTTTCCATTCCTTTGCTTTATTTTTACCTTTCCCATCCCAACAATTTTGCAGGGTGCATCATCACCCAAATGAACCTATCCAAAATTACCTTGAACATAATCTAGAAAATGTTTCTTATGGGATGTGGCATGAAATGAATCCCTGAATCTACTACCAAATACTCAGAAACATTATCTACAAAAAGAATCAAAGAATCTTGTAACACATCACCTTTTACATTTGCTTCCTAATTTTTCTCCTGTTGTCCATCTCTTTGTTACTTTGGAGCTCTGCATTATTTCTTCAGATGTCCTTTCTTCCCACAATTCCATCACTCTATATTTCCCAACTATATTTGGATCTACCCTTCCTATAATTCTCGTTGTTCCCTAAGCCCTTTCCTCTATCCTTTTTTCTTCCTCTGTTCTCCATGTTTAACTCATTACTTGATGTCTCATCTGTGATTTTCCATCATATTTCCTTGCTAAGGATAACACCAATAACACCATCAAATTTGAAAGTGTTTGAACCAGAGAAAAATTTACTTACATCCATGACCAATTCGTTCTATCTTTCTGGAAATGAGCACACGATTAGAAGATCTCCGACTTCATCATCAAAGTCCACTTTTACAGAACTTAGTTGATTAGTAACCATATTAAATTCATTTAAATGATCTCCAATAGACCCACCTTATAACATTTTCATATTAAATAATCTCTTCATTAGAAATACCTTATTATTGCCAAGGGGTTTTCATATAGTTTAGCCAATGCGTCGATCAACTCCTTCATTGTATTTCCTTTCGAAATATTGAAAGCCACCGATGTTGCCAGTCTCAACCATATCGTTCCTAGTACCTTTCTGTCAAGAACCTACCATTCTTCATCCTTCATGGTCATCGTCTTATTTTCTATTCCACCCAATGGTAGGAATAGATCATTCTGATATAAATAATCTTCCATCTGCATCTTCCATAACTGGTAGTTTTATTCGTTAAATTTATCAACCCTAAACTTTCCATCTTTCGTTGTTTCTCCTACTCGAACCAATAACTCTCTTTTCCTATGAGTTACCTTTCGCTCAGATACTAATTGTTAGATAAACAGGATCGCAGAGCAATAAAAATAAGACAAATAAGGAAATAAAACAAAAAATATACACAATACAATAGAGACACAGATATATGTGGTTCACCCAGTGTGGGCTATGTCCACCAAAGAAATTTCCAGGTCCTTCCTTTTTATTATCCAACAAATGAAGGGATACAACCTACAACACACCCTATATAACTTCCTCTTCTTTCTCTCACAATCTTCTATCTCAGAATACAATATTCACAATGATATATAGACATAATACAATTTCCCTCAAAAAAGAGGGTTGCCTTCTAGGGAAAAAATCCCTAACATAACTTCTACCATCAAATCTGCGACCTTATAATGAATGGTCCATATTTACTATGAAATTTAAATATACATTTACAAGGAAAATTTTTCCTTCTTGGGATTAAACCTCGAACCCCCATTCGGGAAAACTATCCCCCGAACCCCCATCAGGGGCGTTCTTGCCCTTGGATCCCCTAACCAGGGGGATGAGCCCCCCAGATCCCGCAAGGGGGAAAGCCCCCCCTACAACCCCCCCACTTAGAGGAGTGTGCAATATTTCAGGGTGTACAATATTCATGGGGTATAAACACAACTGAAAACAAAGACCTATGAATCAAGAAGACAATCAAGCTCCACAACCAACATTAGGATATCTAAGTTGATCTTTATATCGATGTTTTATGATGTGCTACCACTCGATGGGGTACTAACAGGGGTTACAAAGGTGGCCAAAAATGTGCGCTTAAGTACCACTTGTAGTTCCTACATGTAAGCTTCACCAACCGTGGACTTATGCATTGAACAATAAATCTCTGTAGGTTTAATATGCTGGAGTACGTCTCTACCTTGAAAAACAAATAACCCACCCTCTTCCTAGGAAAGTGCTCTGATACCACTTGTAGGGTACCATATCTATTATAATAGCAAAAAATATAAATATTACAGAGAATAACAACAGAACAACACAATATATAAAACCACAACACCAAAATAATACCTTTATTGATAGGAAACAATGTTCACTTTCATCTTCGAGGGGGAAACCTCCAGCAGAGCAGCTCTCTGTTACAATAATTCTCAAGAAAATACTTCTCATTCCCTCAACTCCTATTTATACTAAATATATCTACCAAAAGAACAATCTAGAGGAATATGTTCTAGATGCAGAAGATTCTATTAGGTCCTCTTACATTATTCTTCCTTATTACTAGGCCTTATTAATATTGATCTTTATTACATGGAAAATATAGTATTCTACCTACATGAGGAGTTAGGGAGGTCAGGTCCCTAATAGATATAAAACAAGTCATGCAACAAATGTTTCATTCAAATACCATTCCTATGTTCTCGATTCCCCAACGAACTCTATGCTTGGTGTCTCCAAGGTGTGCACAATGGGTCCGACACTGACTTTCGTCATAAATCAAACTAACAAAGTCTTCCTTTGCAATAAAGTATACAACAACATTTGTGATGAACTCTGCGATCATTTCCATTATTATCCACCTTGTCCAAGTTATTTTTTTACCCAAAAACTCTTCTTTCGGTCCATACAAGTTGTGAATCCAACTCAACCTTCACACCACACCATCAACCAAACCTCTTTCGTAAGTCTGATGTAAGGTCTGCAATGAACAAGTTCACTACACCAATTAATTCACCATGTATGTGAATGTTCCCACTCAAATTTCTTTTGAAATGAACATCCTTCTCAACAAGTGTGCCCAATCACAACTATTTTGACTACAAGATTGTTGAATAACACCAAACTTCTCTCACACCACCTATCATGTCCCCATAGTATTCCTAGCCAAATATTACGATCGTGCACCTCTTGAGAGTGTTCAACATTGCAATTTTTCTCGCTTGGCTTCTCAACAACACCAAGGATACTTCATTTGGACTATGCCTCTTCACCTAGAGAATACCCATACTCTATTCTAGGCTACCAATGAGTCACACTCTTACTCTAGTGCAACTATGATATACTTAGACAATCGTTAACTACTTTAACACTTAGTCATATATAAGCATACATCCATGAGAAACCAAGAGAAATGTGGAACAAATGAAAGAAACAAAAAGATATAGTATGGGTGGCATGAACCATGGCTAACACTCATCTAATTATTTTTTATTGTGAAACAATTAAAACCTGAGAACTACCAGCTCGATTTAAAACATGACGTAGTCAAAATATTCACCTCACCTTAGTAGGAAAATCATAGAAATATCATCACCAAGACTCTCCGTCAGCCATATTCATATCCACCTGTGGTGCACCTCAGACATGCCCTCACGCTCAAGATTTCTTTCTCTTTGTTTCTACACATTTCTTCATTTCCATAGACTCACCGATTTCGGTTCTATATCATACATGCCTCCAACAAACCTGTGTTTCCATACTTAGGAAAAATCGTCCCAAGAGAAACTCTCCCATCTCTTTCCAATGAATCCACCCCAAGGTATCAAAAGTCCTCCCAGGTGGAGAGACTTGGTTCCTTGAGGGCGATCACCATCATCATCTACCTCGGCATTTCCCCAGCCCCCAGGGCTTGGTCATGGGGGATGGGATGATGTCGAGCATCACTCCAACCCCCCCATAGCTAAGTCATAGTCCCACGGGATTGTTCCTTAGCTGTAATGGGTATGGGGTGATGCCTGACATCACCCTAGCTTGGGACCATGACTTGGCCATGGGGATGGTCGGACTAGGGTAATGTCAGGCATTACCCCATCCCCCCCCACAGCTAAGGCACGATCTCACAGGACTGTTCCTTAGCCATGAGGGGCCTGGGGTGATTCCAAACATCATCCCAACCCCCCACAGCCAAGGTATGGTCCCGACATAAGCCTAATAACTCCATGGGTCAAAAAAAATTCAATATAGGTCAAAAAATTTTAATTTTTTTTTAAATTAGTTCTTATATTCAATGTTTTTTCTTTAGTTTATTATAACGTAAAAGGCCTATTTTTTTTTTTATCTTATAGGAAAATGGAAGGAAAGATATTATTTATGAATATATCCGAATCACGACCTGCAATAATGGCATCCAAAATTGCAACTAGAACCTCCATGAATGTTAGGAAAAAAAATGATATCATAACACCTGACCTATCAAGGGCAATGAAGAATGTTAGAGAGTGGAAATCTGTGGAAGGTGAAAACAAACTGGAATATTCTTGTTTTGTTAAAGACAAGCAAGGAAACAATGGAGATCATATATATTTGTATTTTTCCAAATTAGAACATGTGAAAGGAAATTACCAGTCACTTGGCTTGTTACAAGATATATGTTTGGTTTCAACCACATATATTGTTTATGCACTTGTCAAACAAGGAAGAACTTATATCAAGTTTAGATATTGTTTCAAATTGAGAAATTATTACAAGAATGAATGTTTTTCAGAATTATGTGCATCCATCATTGATGACATTGAGAAAGGAAATGTAAGTTTTTTATTTTTATTTTTGTGTCATTTATTATTTTTAGTATCATGGTAATTTTTTAATTTTATTTAACATGAAAATGTTATATTTTATTCTTACAGGATTTTTTTGAAGGACTTTCACATATGTTAGCGGGGATTTACTCTACAGAGAATAATATCATGGATGTCATCAACGCTTTTCATATTGAAAAGACACAAGAAGGAAGGAAAAAGAAACATAAAATAATGGAGGTTGAACCTAGAAGAATAGACAGAGAAGAACATGAAAGAAGAAAGAAAAATAATCATTCTAGAAATCCTAAAAGGGTTACATTTGAAAATGAGGAGACTCCAAATGAATATTTTGTTGAGATTGGTCCCAGTGAGGTTATCACTCCTTCTCGCAAAAATAATAAACAAGATAAATGAAAAATAGCGATGGCTGATTATGAGTCTATTCCTATTGATTATTAAGAAATCATTGATTTAGATGAAACACATTTAAATCATAAGAGGAAGAAAATAAATGTTGATAATGTTCAAGAAGCCATCGTTAGCTCAGAGTATTATAGTGAAAGTCTGAATGGTAGAAGATAAATAAAAACACCAAGTGTTGATCTAGAGGATGGTATTATGAAAACAACACAAAATTCCATTTGAAATATAATGAGGATGGAAAACTTAGTTGATGATGGCCACACATTTCAGTTGAATGTGAAACAACTTTATAAACCCGTAGAAAGGAAATAAAAATATCAAATTAGAAAACCACATCACTTGCATATTCACAATTTGAAAAAATTGATTAGTTACAATCCATATGCACATGTGGTTGACTACCTAGTTCTTGTTGACCTAATGGAAGTTCCTACGAGGGAAGAATTTTACAATTCAAAATGTTTTGACTACAAATATTATGTGATTGGAGGAAATCATTTTGCAGAGGATATAAGATAATTGATTCAAGAATATCCCAATAATCCTCTTTTTGAGACAGTCAAATGCATACTTTATGCCTATTTAATAGATTCAGAAGTAAAGTTAATGGCATGAGATCATAACATAAACAATGAGTACATAATGTCTATGACTTTCATTCAAAGGGTGAGATTTATCCATAATGAATTTTTTGAAATATGTTGTGGGGAGAGATCAAATGTTGATGTTAAGTTTCAGAAGCAATGTTGTATGGAAATAAGATTTCCACTTGATGATGAAAATACAAAAGAAAAAAATCGCAAAGGAAGTAATATATTTAGAGTTGTGGATAGTTATTTTCAATTGGGATTTAGAATTGGACATGTATAGGATTTGATAGATGATATCTTCACCCTATGGGAAAATATTAGTATAAAAAATCAAAGAGTTAAGAAGGCTAAACCATTGATATGTGGCACAAGTAAGACCGGTCCTGACATAAAAAATATTCCAGATGATATGAATATAACACCTTGGAGATCAATACAATGATTGAAGGATGATAAACTTATCATAACTATATTATCACATATTAGGTTGGGAGAATTGTCCATGGAAGAAATGTGTGATGAATTTAAAAAAGTAAGTTTGTTGAGTTATTTTTATTTATGTTAGGACAAGAAAATTAATTTTTTCAGTTTAACATATCAGTTTAACATTATTTTTTTTTATTTAGTCACAAGGTGTATATGAGAATACAAGAGGAAATGGTCAAGATGTTGAATGAAGAAAGTTGGGATGATGTTAAACTCAACTGTCCAGATTCAAGCTCTTCAACAATATTGAAACAATTTTTTGTTGCATTCAAAAAGGTATGTTGATTTATTACATTCATATTATTCATTTGTAAGTTAATTCATTTCTATTTTAATAGTTATAGATATATAACTATAATTTTGTTTGTTTCATTAAATATGCCAAAGAAGAATGCAGATGAAGTACCTGAAACTTTCAAAAGTTTAATTCAAAAAGTGAAGTTTGAAAGAGAAAGAAGGAGACGTGTTCAAAATGTTCAACTTGATGACACCCTTGATCACTAAATTTGGAATGGGATCAACACTATTCAATATAAAGTGATATTAGGTGATTGCGAACAACTTGCAAATAGTGTTCCTAAAAAAGAATACTCCCTAGTTATTTTGGATATCCCTCATTCTTATAATATCCAAAACATTGGATATGATACTAAGCCTTATACTTACCAAGTTTCCAATAAAGTGGCTATGGGATTTACGGAAATTACAACATCACCATTTTTTAGATTTCTAGTATTTCATTAGACACACAACAAGGATTAGTACAATCAAGTTTCAAGGGGAAAGAAAAGACAAGGATGCATCTTATTTGGTAAGATATTGAAAGTGTATGTTTAGCAATTAAGA
>SNQJ01S0022112.1:159270-171007 GCA_010110895.2 Picea sitchensis | reverse complement strand
ACCTGAAAGTCCCTAAATATTGTGAAGGAGTCCTCGAGTTTCCACCGCCCTACTAACCTGTCTAGTCAAGCTACGACTACAAAGAAGGCCCTCCTAAGTGGAGGCTTCACCACGAGATCATTATTTTTCTACATTGGTACACTGAGGACCTGACTAGGCCTGATCCTTTCTAGTGTTCCTCATCCTCTATCACAATGGGACTGTCCTGGGTCCCCACTGGGATTTCCACATTTTTCTATTGTTTGGGACGATCCTACTTATCCTCATGGTCTGGCTCAATAAACAAAACACCAAACTTGTTTTTGCAGAAGAGTTATGTTGGTAGACGGGCAGACCTAGGGTTCAATGCTACAATAATGAACCAAAAAAACCCTAACTACTTGCCCTTTCGGCAACACCTGCGAAGCAGATGAAGTCTCACTCAAGGTAGAGGTAGGGGTGGTTTCAAGACTCCAGTGTCAACAACCTTAGTTGGGACACAGATCTATGATTACAACACCTTAACATAGCACTCAACAGTTACAATTCACTAATATTCATCCTTAGTTTACAATGCAACTAAACCCTAACAACCCATAAACACAGTATTTATACAGATCCAATAGATTCAAGTAATAAGCATATCAATGTAGATAATATCTATCATTCATTCACATTATTCAGTACTAAGCTACCATATTAGATCCTTATAAGAATAGATCAGTGCACTAAGCATCCAATCACATAGACAATAGAACAACCATAAAGCACATAGCAACCACAACGCAGGATATACGTGGTTCCCCCCACCTTAGGGCTACGTCCACCAACTCTTCTCCTCTTTAATTATCTTCAGTCAATCAACTACATGCATAGAGCCTTGATATATTACTCCATAGATGACAGGAGATCTGCGCACCTCACTAGATCCTCCTTCCTTGATTTACAACACAAAGCCTTCCACAGTCTCTTACAATCACTTGCACTTAGCTCTGCAAACCTCACATAGTATGCACAAATAAATTACAATTACCACTTACACTTAGCAATTAACGCTTAGCACTTAGCATCACATACCTATCCCTCCTTCGATCACATAGATCGAACTTTAGCACTTAGCACACTACCCTCTTCTTACATCACCTAGCTACTTATTTATACATTACAAAATGGCCCTAAACATGGGTAAACCCATGGGTCGACATCCCCATTCCCGTTACATAAGCCCAAAACCCAAAAATCCCTAAAAAGGGGCCTAGATCCCGCAATCTCTGCTTCAACTTGTGCTCTGTCTTCAACAGCCTGTCGAAGTCCAAAAAATAGGTCAAACATGACCAAGGATCATCAGACTTGGTCAAGGGCCAACAAACCCCCAAAAATCACTTGTGACTCATCCCGAGTCACTCTAGTCTGGGAATTTTTCCTTCAAAAGCCTTGATCTTGGCTCAAGATTCTTTGACCTGTTGTTGTGCCAGGGCCTCCTGCTTGACGAACTCTTGGATGATTGCTTCGTTGACAGGTCCCTCTAAATGATGTTCGACTATAGTGACTACGTGTTCCAACTTTGTGCCTCAGCCTTCAATCTCCTCAAATAGTTGGGAAGCTTCGTACTGGACTGGTTGGAGCCTTTGAGTCACTTCCATGAGTTTTCTCTTAATGGTGTGGACCTGCTATTGAGAAGTGTGTTGTTTGTAGGATCCCTTCATCCTTTCAACTGCTGACAGGAGCTTCAACTGTGCCTGTACTACTGTTGCTTGTTGATTTTCCTCTTGGAGCTGTGACTCCCGTACCTTTATCTCAAGATCTTCGGTGAGTCACTCATAATTCAGTGTGTTGCAAGCACTTAGTTGTTTGAATTCTAGAGAGAATTCTCTGATCCTCTCGACTATGCTCTAGGCAGTGGCTTCTCGTTGATCTCGTACGTCTTGCTGGGTACTTGGCACTGTTCATAGCTCAAGGTCTGTGATTCTCTATTGAAGCTATTGGATAGCTTCCGCAAGCTGCTCTACTTGATGTTCCACTTGGTCTTCCACCTTTTGTTCTAAACCTGTCACAGAGCGAAGTGCTTTGTTGACTGTTTCTTTTACTCCCACCTGCACTACGAGCAACTGCTCTTTCTCTTGCTAGATTTGTGCTTTCTCTTCTTCAAACTTAGTTTGGAGGGTATCCTTCTCTTGTTGCGCAACTCGGCGTTGCTCTTTGACTAATTTTTGTACTTGCTTTAGGGCCTCTATGGCATGTTCGGTTTCTTCCTATGCACGACGAAGGCAAGCTTCGGTTGCATCAGCTAATCTGCGGAGTTGGGCAGGTTCATCTTCCAACTCAGGTTCTTCTAATGGTGGGGGCACAATAAATACTGCGCAGTTGGATTGAAGGGTCTGTTGTACTCCTCTGATATCAACCTCAATTCTATCATACATCTCCTCTTGCTTGGCTTCATGTTTCTATAAGATATCCTGTGAGGCATCTTCTACAGTTGCGATGATAAATTCAAAGTCATCTATAGTGAGCAGAGTCTGCATCTTAGTCAAGGTTTCTCTAGATTTCTTTCGGGAAGTGGGTTTCTTGGGAGAAACCTTCCTTTTCTTCAGGGGATCATCCTCATCAATGGGGTCCCTAGGTGGTGTTACTTCGCCTTAATTCTGCTGGTCTTGTTTCCTCTTTGTCTCTTCTACTTTGTCATGAACCCCTCGTCCAGGTGATACTGCAACAGTTCCTTCCAATGCATTTCTCAAGTTTTGGACCTCCTCGGTCTTCTTCCTTCTATTGGGTCTAGGAAGATCCTTTTCCTCATGAGTGGTCTTAGGGCTACCGATTAGTTCAGGGTCTGACATTTCTATGGGGTTTCTGGGGATGAGGAGTTCAGTAAACAAGTCCTTGGCAATCTCTTCAAGGTCCTCCTTTGTTATCTTGTAGTATGATTGAATCTCTTCTTTATGCTCATCTGCGCATGTGGTGATATAAGTGAAGTGTCGATTTGCGTGGAACTTCATGAGGGGTCAAAATCGATGCAGGGTTGTGGACGTCATGTGAGGGACAACTTCGATATCCCTCTTCAGCTGGAGATAATAGGTATGAAAGACCGAGTTCGACTGCCACTATTTTCCCATATCGCTCGAGTACCAAAGCATGGTGAACTTTGCAGCAAGCAGCTCGAATGACTCAATGTATGAGAAGGTTGTACCTTCCGACATTTCCCAAGAAGTAAATGCGAGGAGGATTAGGAGCCAGCTAAAGTGAAATTCATAGCCCTAATCCTGAGCTTCACGAAAATCTAATTCCAGCTGGTTGACCAAGTACTTCACCTAGTTCATCTAGAGTCCTTCTACACATTTCTTGGCTAGGTCAACAACAAATCCTATAACTTATGTAGGTTGGTTCTTCCTTACTAGATTCCCTACGATCAGCTGGCAGGCCAAGTGCACTACACCATTCTGGATGGAAGCTACCTTGTAGCCTCACGTTCCATTTTATACATCACCATAAGTGTCCTCAATTCTCTATGCCAGGGCGCAGTTGGAAGCCTTCCCTAGGTAGAATTCTTGCGGGTCAGGTACTTACATGCTCAACCCGGTGATCCTATGGATCAACGTCATATCGATTGTGATGCATCTATATAGCTGTAGATAGCCGCCATGGTAACATGAGAGAAAGAGATTAACACACACGTTAACCTCCTAGTGCCTTCCAAAGTGCGGGATTTTCATGAAACTCAAGAGGGTGGACTATGCGAGGTTCATAGTCCATGGCTGGGGGATTATTTTTGAGGTCTTCCCCTTCATCCTGGTCATATATTTGTAAGGATCAATCATGCTATAATTCTTTCAGTCACCTAGGTTAAATTCATTGAACTTCAACGTCGTGATCTTATCTTGTTGTGTCTTGAATGCACATATCCCCTTCGAGAGGTACGCAGTAACCATGGTGTAATCAAAGTCCCTCGGGACACTATCACTACTCACTGCACTGGCCAAAGGTGGGATGTAGTCGGGTAAGATGGTCGGGAATAAATTCATGTTTACTTGATCATCTCTATGCTTGGTTCTCTTTTCTGTTGCTGGTCGGGATGGTCCATATCCACGAGCAATCGATGGAGAGGCTTTCACTCCTCGCATCGATAAATCTTGAACTCCTGTAGACATCACTCTCTTAGCCATTAAATCAATTGAAACTTCCTCGACTAACTTCTCCACAACACTGAGCTCGTCTGAAATGCACGCTCTCAATCAGAAAAATTGGGTGGATGGATGAGTGCTCAAAGCAATAAAACCAGTGTTGATCTCACTAATCACATTGCTATAGCAATGGTTTCTCTTGTTAGCTCTGATACTATAACACCCTTTCTTTACAGTAACTGTAACGCTCTGATACCAAACTATCACACCCTTTCTTTTACAGTAGTTGTAACGCTCTGATACCAAATTGTAACACCCTTTCTTTACAGTAGTTGTAACGCTCTGATACCAAACTGTAAAGCTCCCAACCATTAACCCCATGGTCTGCCAACATTACTATGTGGAATAACAATCACATGCTTAATTATATATATGACATGCATTTGAAATAGGTTAATCATATTAAACTTAGAGTAACCCTAAGAATTATTGTTATTATGAATAATCAATGGCTTTCACATTAAATCATTTTCACAGTAGAACCCATGATAATATAAATACACAGACATGCAGAAAAGTAATTAAACATCATCTGGTACTTATCCTGAAACGGTGGTATTTCCACCAACCAGATGCGGGCTTTCCACGAACCTCCCAGCCTTAGACCACACTGCTCATCAAGCTCAGCAGTGGGTCACCCCTGAGCTGGGACTAAGATCCACCCCCAAGGAAAGGAATCCTAGGCTAGGCTGAGGTTACATGGAAACACACAATCATAAGGAAGGGATTCTCTCCCAGGAACCACTCATACTCACTGCCCACAGACTCTCCTTCCCCACATGCATGTTCCACCCCAGGAGTATACACCTTCTCTGTCACCCAGATAGTCCTTTGGCTGTAAACTGCCCTTGCCTTGGGTTTCAACAACAGACCAGATCGGAAGTCTCCAAGCTCTGTGGCAACTACAGGGTTCCTTCTAGGAGTTCTCTCCTTCCTCTGCATACTCTCTCACCTAGAGAGAGTCACTCACAGGCCAAGCAACCTGTTCATCCAACTTCAACCACCTCTCTCACCTAGAGAGATTGTTGAACGACTGGCCAAAAAGCCACACAGGGTCAAACATTGCACGTACACCATAGACAATAGGAATCCAGACACGAACACCCGAGGTCAGCAACAACTAGGTGCAACCGTATAACCAGGCTTAGCAGGAACGAGACACTTCATTTTTCTCAATCTGGCAACACAGGATAGACTTGGGCTCTGGTTCTCAGGGATGCGTGACAAGTTGTCCATGCAGGGGTCGACTTAGACTCGATAGTTCAGAACAGAAGGGGGTGTACCATATTTTCATAATCAAACACAATCTTTTCCCAAAATCAACACAGGCTTTACCCACGGTTTCAGAATTGTACGAGGGTCTCTTGTAGAGGTCAGATGGGCTCCCCCCTTCAGACGATCGATGGTGGAATGGGAAAAGAACCCCCCATCATGGCTCATATCAGCCGTTTTATTTGCATGCACCTGGGTTGACACTTGTCACCCATGAAACTGCATGCGTTCCATTAGCATGCATCCCCTTTGCACATGTTTTCCCCTTGCTAGGAACTTAGGATAAAAACATATAATTTACATGTCTTTTGGAATAATTTTAAAATATTATTCCCAAGGACTTAAGCCTCTAGGCTCAACACTTATCCCCTCTTCCCACCTTCCAGCCCCTAATCCCTTTCCCACTCTGTGGGAGCTTAGTCCCCCATCACTCATTCATTGTGGTCGGTCTGCACATGGTGGTGTTTATATTTTATTACTGTTCCGCATAAATATAGGTACAAAATCAGGCTTTTGGCCTTCAACACTTAGGCTCTCTGGTCTAACAATCACATAAGCCCACTAGATTATATAACTCGGCTCACCAGTATACAAAACATATTTACAATTCATTTCATAAACAAGATTTACAATAGGGCTCGGCCTTGGGGACATTATAATTGCCCCCCCTTTATTTCTGCACTGTCCTCAGTGCAACTTTACACTGCATCTGCATGCTTTTCAAAATCTTCAAAAAGATGTGGGTACTCTACCCGCATAACATCTTCATGCTCCCATGTCGCGTCCTCAAGACCGTACCAGGCCCACTGGACCTTTACAATCTCTATGGCTCGATTCCGAAGCTGTTTGCTTTTCCTGTCCAATATGCGCACAGGATGCACTTGCAGGACACCTTCTGGTTCCACCTGAATCACATTCCAATCGATAACATGATTATCATCAGGTATATATTTCTTAAGCAGTGAAACATGAAACACATTATGTACAGTCATAGATGCAGGTAATGCAAGCATGTATACAACTGGCCCAATCCTTTCCAAGATTTCAAAAGGCCCACAGTATCTTGCTGCCAACTTGGCACAACTTCCCAGCTTTACGGAACTACTATTATTTTTCACTTTCAGGAAAACATGATCACCCACTTTGAATTCTTTGTGGGTTTTGTTCTTATCAGCATAATTTTTTTGCCTGTCGTGGGCAGCTTTCAAATTCTGTTTAATTCTTATCATTTGGTCTTCCATCTCTTTGAGCAACTCTGGCCCAACTATTGCTCTATCAGTTGGATTATCCCAACTTACTGGAGTGTTTCACTTTCTTCCATAAAGTGCTTCAAATGGGCTCATCTTCAACGATGCATGATACCCATTATTGTAGGTGAATTCTACCAAATGCAGGTAGTCTTCCCATCTTCCTGGTTTGTCCATCACGTACATTCTCAACATGTCCTCTATTACTTTGTTCACCCTCTCTGTCTGTCCATCAGACTGAGGATGATACGCTGTACTAGAATTTAGATTCATTCCAAATCCTTTGAACAGTCCTTTCCAAAAATTCGAGGTGAATTTCGGGTCCCTATCAGACACAATCATCTTAGGAAATCCGTGCAAGCATGCCACTTCTTTTAAGAAGATATCAACAACATCTGTTGCCTTGTGAGTGGTTTTTAGTGGAATAAAATGGGCATCTTTTGTAAGATTGTCCACCATAACCATGATTGAATCATGTTACTTTCTTGTTTTGGGAAATCCTGTATTAAAATCCATGGTCACCATTTCCCACTTCCACTCAGGAATGGGCAAAGGCTGTAGCAAGCCTGCTGGGTGCCTATGCTCATCTTTAACTTTCTGGCACTCCATACATCTAGCAATGTATTCAATGATCTCTCTCTTCATATCCGGCCAAAAGTAATGGCTTTTGACTGCTGCCACAGTCTTCTAATATCCAGGGTGTCCAACATAAGTCACGTTATGCATTTCTTTTAGAATCTCAAGTTTCAATTCCTGAACATTGGGTATATACACTCTATTTTTGTATAGAAGTAATCCATCAGCTTCCAAGATGTAACTTCCCCTTTTCTGTCGCCCTTCACTCCACTGTAGCTTTGCTACCAAACCTCTCTACTACAAATCTGCATTTCCAGCCTCCAAAATTCTATCTTTAATATCAATCTTGTACATGATAATAGTTGAAGCATGTAAGTCCTGCACTTTTCTATTGAGTGCATCAACCACCTTGTTTTCCTTCCCTTTGATATGCTTGATATCAAAGTCGTATTCACATAGAAACTCCAACCACCTGCTTTTTCTAGCGTTTAAGGTTGGTTTCTCAAACAAATATTTCAGACTGTGGTGGTCTGTTCTCAATTCAAATCTTCTTCCCATGAGGTAATGTCTCCATTTCCTTAGTGCGTGGACGATTGCTGCCAGCTCCAAATCGTGAGTGGCATAATTCTTTTCATGCTCTTTCAGCTTCCTAAACTCATAACAGATTACAAATCTATCTTGGCTGAGAACTCCTCCCAACCCTTCCTTACACACATTTGTGAACACCATAAAATCCATATTTGGATTTGCAATTCTCAGGATTGGAGCACTGGTTAACAGCTGCTTCAATCGCTGGAAACTCTCTTCACACTCTTCAGTCCACTGAAACTTTTTCTCCTTCCTTTGCAAGGAAGTGATAGGGTGAGCTATCTTTGAGAACCCTGCAATAAACCTTCTATAATAGCCCGCCAGACCCATAAAGGATCTAACTTCTGTCACATTCCTTGGCACTGACCATTCACGGATGGCCTCAACCTTCTTAGGATCCACAACGATCCCTTCTTCTGAAATAATATGTCCCAAGTAATGGATCTGTCTTTGATAAAATGAGCATTTTATCAACTTGGCATACAGTTGGTGTTCTCTCAACACTTGCAACACCATCCTCAAGTGTTTTTCATGCTCTTCCTCTGACTTGGAATACACCAAGATGTCATCCAGGAAGACTATGAAAAACTTGTCTAAATAGTTCCAGAATACACCATTCATCAAGCACATAAAAACAACAGGTGTGTTTGACAGTCCAAATGACACCACTATGAACCCATAATGACCATACCTTGTTCTAAAGGTGGTCTTGCTGATATCCTCGTCCTTTATTCTTACCTGGTGATATCTGATTTGAGATCTATCTTCAAAAAAAAATTCGCACCTTTCAATTGATTGAAAAGATCATCGATCCTCGTCAGAGGATACTTATTCTTGACAGTTACCTTGTTCAACTGTCGGAAATCATTACACAACCTCAACGTCCCATCCTTCTTCTTCACGAACAGGACCGGGGCACCCCAAGGTGACACGCTTGGGTGAATGTACCCCTTCTTTAGAATCTCTTCAAGCTGCAATTGCAACTCTTTTAGCTCTCGCGTACTCATTCTATAAGGAGCTTTCGAAACTGGAGTTATTTCAGGCATCAAATTTATAGAAAAATTGATGTCTCTCTATGGAGGTAGTCTAGGTACCTCCTAAAATAGATTTTTGAACTCTATGAGTACCTCATGGTCTCCAATATTTGAGACTTCATATCTAGATGCTTCCTCCACATGGGATGCAAATAATTGATAGGCTTTCCTGTAACACTTCTTCAGCTGCATGGCTGAGATATCTCTAACAACCACAGCTCTGGGAATTCCCTGGATTGTTTTCCGATTTCCCTCCTCATTCAGGCATGTAAACCTCTTGTTATGATAGTCCAGGAGGGCATGGTGCTGGTCCAACCAGTCCATCCCAATTAAGAAGTCATAAGAGCCTAAAAGAAGAACATTCAATTCAGCCTTCGTTCTCAATCTATTCATGTCTATCGAACATGATTTAACTAATTTAGTGACCTTCCTCTTGGTTCCTGTAGCCAACTGCACTAACCAATACCTTTCATGTTTGCTTCTTGATAAATGAAAACTTTCCACCACCCTAGGATCTACATAACTATGGCTAGCCCCATAATCAATTAAAATAATAAATGGTCGGTTGTTGATCATACCTTCCACTTCAATCATGTGCAATTGAAATTCTTCTTGCTTGTTGTCTAGGGCTACATAGATCATTGGCATCCTACTGCCCATATCCTCCACTATTTCAGCTTGCTGAACATTGTGGATTGTTCTCACTTTATCTTTTCTATGGGGGCAGTCCCTGTACCTATGGTTCCCTTTACAGCCCCAACACTCCATAAGCGGTGGTCTGGGAATTTGCTCACCCACTTCAACCTTCCTGGGCTCTCTGAAATATGTCTTCCCCTGAGGACTATTTTTTAAAAAGAGAGGCTTGTTTCCCTTCTGCCTCTTCTCTTTCCTGAACTTCTTCTGATCATCCCAATCCTTCTGAAAAGTAGGCCTTTCTCTTTGCTGTTCATATAAGCATTTATCCCTTCTTATTGTTTCTTCCATAGTCTTAGGATCATCATACTTAATCCTGTAACCTATAGAAGGTGGCAGTCCACTCAGATATCTATGAATCTTGACAACCTCATCTTTGATGAACGAAACATACTTCAGTAGTTCCAAAAATCTTCGTTCGTATTCATCGATGGTCATGCTGCCTAACTTGAGTTCGAAGAACTCCTTCATCTTTCTGTCATAGTATCTTTTAGTCAGGTATTTATTCTCAAAATATCCCTTGAACTCCTTCCAAGTGATATCTTTCTCTCTGATGTGCTGCACCTACACAAACTGATCCCACCACATGGATGCTTTTCCATTTAGTTGATACATCACAATTCTTCCTTCTGCATGAGGGGAATAATTTTGTAGTTGGAAATATTTCCTCATGCCTAGCAACCATGTTTCGGAATCTTCCTCCTTCTTATGTTCTCCATCAAACATTGGAGGCTTGGTATTGTTCATCTCTCCTTTCAATTCATCCCTTCCAGATGTTCAGTGTTTTCTAGTAGGGGATGGGCTTGAACTACTGTGTGCCTCCCTACTGGATTGTTTTGGAGAGCGATGATGATGTCTTCTACCATTCCTCAATCTTATTCTCCTCTTAGGGGTCCTAACACTCCTTTATCTTCTTTTCCTCTTAGGGGTTCTGTGACTCTTTATTTTGCTCGAGTCACTCCCCTTCTCCAATTTCCTTCCTATTCTTTCTAGGCTTTTCAACATTTTTAAGTTGAATTTTCCTTGTTGATCCCTGATCCTCATGAGATTTTGGCTATCATCTTGGAAATCCTAGGCATATTTCTACAATCTTTCAATGAGTTTCATCATATGTACTTCCTTATCCATCTCTTTTCTGTGCCCATTAGAGTTTGATCCTTCGAATCCCAAGTTGAAATCCCTTCCTACCCTTTCGTCCTCTGTTTCGGAGGCAATTTGTACTTATTCCATTTCTATACTCAGAGTAGATTCATGGTTGACCTGAAACTTTTTGAACTCTGCACGCACAATGTGCAATCAACCGAAGTTTATTAGGCCCTTAAACCTTCAAGAAAACTTACAACATTCATAAACCAATGTAAACAAGAAAAAAAAATTGATTCCATTAAGTTTTCTGAGCTCTGTTCGGCTCTGCAATTTTTGGGGCTTCTGGTTTTGGGGTCTCGGTCCACGAGACTCTCATACTTGCTTTCAGGTGATGGCTCCCTCTTTCTCCCCACCTTCGTAACCAAAGGCACCTTTCACAACTTCACGATCTCGCAAGTTCACGAGTCAAAGACCTTCGACTCTTCTTCCTCCAAACGTCGATACCCAAGATGAGATACGGGTATGGCTCCCTTCTTGCTAGCGCCTGCTACATATAACCATAGGCTAGGTCTAAGTGCTAGCACCTCTTTCAATGCATGACTTCGCGAGTTGGAGTGTTGAGCCCTCGTGCTCCTCCTTTGCAAATTCCAAAATCCCGATTTACTTTACCCTCCGGGCCCACAGTATAGTTTTCGCCCTTAACCACAGTGGAACGTGGCACGTTCAGGAGGGTCCAAGTCACCTTTGGTGATGTCATCAGGTCCCACCATTCTTGTTTTTCTTTTGCCCCACTGGCACGTGGTACACACCTATGTGTCCACGTCCATTCCAAGTGAAATCCAATGATTAGACCTTTCTCAAATCTACGACGTAGATCCTTTCACGTTTCAGGGTTTCGGGCATCAGGAGTTTGTGCATACACACCTCTCTGTTAATCACTAATGTTGTCTCATTACCCCTTAATTGGGGCATATTATATTAGTAATTTTATTTTATTTATGTCGGCTTTAGGCCATTAGTTGTAATTATACCTCCTAGTCTCCTATATATACCAAGGAGACATTTTCATTTTGAATCATCTTGTACT
>SNQJ01S0022112.1:144984-159260 GCA_010110895.2 Picea sitchensis | reverse complement strand
TTGTACTTGAACATTTAAGTGGGGTAAAAGGAGGTTGCCCCCTCGAAGAGGCTTATTATCTGAAATGATCTATGTTTCAAGGCGTTGAGTACTTTTCCTGAGGTTTTTCCATGCTATATTGATGTTTGGTTCTTAACACTCTCAAACTTCTGTTTGCCGAAATCCTGAAATTACTGTCTACCCCTCGACTTAATCCAATGGTCAAGTTCCTGTCTTACGATCTATGGTGTAGATCGTTTCAGAAATTTGGGTTTTTCTATTTTGTGATTTGCGAAAACAAAGTTCTTCCCTTTTGGTTTCCCAGGTTCTGAAACACCATCCGATAGCCACATGTCCCCCTCGATGGACGGTCCCGATGAATTCAGGATTTCGCGTATCGCGATTTCCACGTTCTTGTAAAACTTGAAAGGGTTTTTAAACCCTGCACATGTTTTCCAGATCTGACAGTCATGAGTTCGCCTTCCCTCCTAAATAGATCCTAAGGCTCCAACACTTCTGGTGTGGAGTCCTCTCTCCATGTGGCCAGATACCACATCAGCTACGGTTTCGTAACACTGCTACACCTCTTGAGCTTTGTAAGAACGGTCAAGTAATCTCCTCGGCACTCAGGAGCACTCAAAGGTCCGAAATTGGTCTTCCAGACACAATTCCTCCTCAAAATCTTGGTCCAAAGATCACTCAACTGGCCCATCTAGGCACAGTGTTGAAACCTTGGATCTGATACCAAACTGTAACACCCTTTCTTTATAGTAGTTGTAATGCTCTGATAGCAAACTATAACACCCTTTCTTTTACAATAGCTATAACGCTCTGATACCAAACTCTAACACCCTTTCTTTACAGTAGTTGTAATTCTCTGATACCAAATTATAAATATCTCGACCGTCAACCCCATGGTCGGCCAACATTACTATGTGGAATAACAATCACATGCTTAATTATATATATGACATGCATTTGAAATATGTTAATCATATTAAACTCAGAGTAACCCTAATAATTACTTCTATTATGAATAATCAATGGCTTTCACATTAAATCATTTGCACGACAGAACACATGATAATATAAATACACAGACATGCAGAAAAGTAATTAAACATCATCTGGTACTTATCTTGAAACGATGGTACTTCCACTAACCAGGTCCAGGCCTTCCACGAACCTCCCATCCTTAGACCACACTGCTCATCAAGCTCAACAGTGGGTCACCCCCGAGCTGGGACTAAGATCCACCCCCAAGGCAAGGAATCCTAGGTTAGGCTGAGGTTACAGGGAAACACACAGTCATAAGGAAGGGATTCTCTCCCAGGAACCACTCATACTCACTACCCACAGACTCTCCTTCCCCACATGCCTGTTCCACCCCAGGAGTATACACCTTCTCTGTCACCCAGACAGTCCTTCGGCTGCTAACCTCCATTGCCTTGGGTTTCATCAATAGACTGGACTAGAAGTCTCCGAGCTTTGTGGCAGCTACAGGGTTCCTTCCAGGAGTTCTCTCCTTCCTCTGCGCACTCTCTCACCTGGAGAGAGTCACTCACAAGCCAAGAAAATTGTTCATCCAACTTCAACCACCTCTCTAACTTGGAGAGAGTGTTGAACGACTGGCCAACAAGCCACACAGGGTCAAACATTACATGTCCACCATAGACAATAGGAATCCAGACATGAACACCCCAGGTCAGCAACAGTCAGGTGCAACCATATAACCCGACTTAGTAGGAACGGGACACTTCAGTTTTCTCAATATGGCAACACAGGATAGACTCACACTCTGGTTCTCAGGGATGCATGACAAGTTGTCCATGTAGGGGTTGACTCAACCTCAATGGTTTAGAACAAAAGGGGGTGTACCAGCTTTTCAGAAACAAACACAAGCTTTTCCCAAAATCAACACAGGCTTTTCCCACGGTTTCATAATTGTACGAGGGTCTCTTGCAGAGGTCAGACGGGCTCCCCCCTTCAGACGGTCGATGGTGGAATGGGAAAAGAACCCCCCATCATGGATATTCTCAGCCATTTTATTTGCATGCACCTAGGTTGACACTTGTCACCCATGAAACTACATGAGTTCCATCAACATGCATCCCCTTTGCACATGTTTTCCCCTTGCCAGGAACTTAGGATAAAAACATATAATTCACATGTCTTTTGGAATAATATTAAAATATTATTCCCAAGGACTTAAGCCTATAGGCTTAGCCCCTAGGCTCAACACTTAGCCCCTCTTCCCACCTTCCAACCCCTAATCCCTTGCCCACTCTGTGGGAGCTTAGTCCCCCATCACTCATTCATCGTGGTTGGTCTACACGTGGTGGTGTTTATATTTTATTATTTTTCCCCATAAATACAGGTACAAAATCAAGCTTTTGGCCTTCAACACTTAGGCTCGTTGGCCTAACAATCACATAATCCCACTAGCTTATATAACTCAGCTCACTAGCCTATAAAACATATTTACAATTCATTTGATAAATAATATTTACAATAGGGCTCAGGCTTGGGGACATTACAGATACAATTCTCAAAAGTGTTCTCGGTGCAATAGTCGATGGACTAAGTAGACACGGTGTAACAAATCTCTCCAACAGATAAGAAGTTTTCCATCAATGCAGTTTTGTCCATTACGATGCAGTCCCAATGGTCCGAAGGTGAGCTTTCTAGTCATAATTGTCGTTCTAACCATTCTGGAATGTCATTCCAACGATTATAATGCTTCCAACAGTCATATCGCTTCATCATGGCGAAGTTCCATGGGGTGTTGTTCTGATACCCCGACGAAGTTCCAATTTTGCAAATCTTCCTTCCATGAAGTTCCCTCTGGGCATGTTTGTAAATTTCTGATCTTTTCTCTATTCTTACTGAATTTTATAGCATTCTTCCCGATGATGTTCGTCTCAGTATTCCTCTTTCCATTCAGATTCTTGATTTCTTTTGGCATAGAAGCTTCACGCTATTGAGATTATTTCATAGGACTAGAGAGTAATGCTACTTATTTATCTAGGGTAGGTGCTCTACTCGTATGTGAATCTTCTTGTGTTCTTTCAAATTCGTGGTTGGATTTTCTGGTTCTAATTCGCTTAGATTTGTTCTCTTGTTCTGCAATCAAGTGTGATATCCTCCTAGTCATGAAATCTTTTAATTCCTTCTTTTTTTGTTCTCGAGCCTCCTCTTCTTTTCTTCTGGTCTGATCTTTCTCGATCCATGTTTTTCCTAATAATATATTAAATGGAGTGTTGACCTCAATGAATCTAACAACCTCAAAATCTTCCTCTGTTGAATCTCCATGAGCACTCATAGATACCTCGGTGAGTCTTCCACATAGGTTTATCATCTTTCCCTTGAATAGTCCTATTCCTCCTAATGAAAGAATCGTATCAGGATTTCCTAAAGCTTCCCAAGTTCTTTCTGTCATGATATTTACTTATGTTTCCTCATCCAGAACATGGTCTATGTCAAAGTCTCCTATTCTTTCTTCTATGCATTCTTTTTCTTTGAATATCTTTGATAACTTGATATCTTTGTGATCATCTAGGGTATCTCTCATTTGCAGTAGTACAGTCTATGATTTTGTCTAGGGTTCTATCATGATCTAAGTTTCATGACCTTCCTCAAGGTTTTCTTGTCTCATATTCATTTTGTCAAGATTAGAAATCATTCCAGGGCAATATAAAACTTCATGGTCCATAGATTTACAACAAAGACAACTAAGTCTTCTTCCAGGGCATTCCTTAGCAAGATGTCTCGGTCTTCTACAACTATAACAAAGAGTTAATCCTCTTTTTTTTTTTAAATGATCCCCAGACTTACCTGTACTACGCACTAGGATTATAGTAGCTAACCTGCAAAAAAATATTTCTAGGATCCTGCATCCATTTGTTAGTCCAAACATTCTTTCTATGCATAGGAATAACATATCTTTCATTATTTCTATCAGATCTACTCATATCAAACCTTTTCTCTTCTATCTGTTCCCTAGTTTTCATACTAGGATAGCATTTATCAATCATACCTAGATCCATACTCTTGAAACAAAAATTTTCACTAATCTTACTTTCAACAGAGCACAAAGCTTCCAGATCTAAAACTTTTCACTATTCTTACCTTTACCAGAGCACAAAGCTCCAGATATTACCTCTTTTCTTCGTATCTGGCTTCTCTTTTTTAGCACAGATCTTTATAGGTCAAGTGTATTATTGCGCACTAAGGAAACATATCTACACATAGAGATTTCTTTATTTCCTTCAATTCCCCGTAATCACAGTTTCAGGTCGGATACTGCACACTTCAGTAGCATATCTACACACAGGGCCTTTCTCTTTTTGTTTACCTCAGTTCCCAACAATCATAATTTCAGGTCCCGACAATGGAACCATTTGTTAGAACAAGGGCAGACCCAAGGTTCAATGCTACAACAATGCACCAACACAACCCTAACTACTGGCCCTTTCGACAACACCTGCAAAAAAGATGAAGTCTCACCCAAGGTAGAGGTAGGGGTGGTTGTAGGACTCCAGTGTCTGCAACCTTAGCTGGGACACAAATTTGTGATTACAACACCTTAACATAGCACTTAACAGATACAGTTGGTTAATATTCATCCTTAGTTTATAGCGCACCTAAACCCTAACAACCCATCAGTGATGTATCTATACAGATCCAATAGATTCAAGTAATAAGCATATCAACATAGATCAGATATATCATTCATTCACATTATTCAGTACTAAGATACCATATTATATCCTTCTAAGCATACATCAGTGCACTAAGCATCCAATCACATAAACAATAGAACAACCATAAATCACATAGAAACCACAATGCATGATATACGTGGTTCACCCCCACCCTGGGGCTACGTCCACCAACTCTTGCTCTCTCTTCTTATCTTCGTTCAATCAACTACATGCATACAACCTTGACATATTACTTCGTAGAGGATAGGAGATCTGCACACAAAGCCTTCCACAGTCTTTTACAATCACTTGCACTTAGCTTTGCAAGCCTCACACAGTATGCACAAAGAAATTACAGTTACCACTTACACTTAGCAATTAACACTTAGCACTTAACATCACATACTTGTGCCTCCTTTGATCACATAGATCAAACTTTAACACTTAGCACACTGGCCTCTTATTACATTGCCTAGATACTTATTTATACATTACAAAATGGGCCTAAACATGGGTAAACCCATGGGCCGACATCCCCATTCCCGTTACATAATCCCAAAACCCAAAAATCCCTAAAAAGGGGCTGAGATCCCGCGATCTCTGCTTCAACTTGTGCTCCATCTTATAAATCCTGTCGAAGTCCAAAAAATAGGTCAAACTTGACCAGGGATCCTCAGATTTGGTCAAGGGCCAACAAGTTCAAATTTTGTTTCCAGAACTCTTACCCCATGTAAGCACTTGAATGACTTCTTAATGTTGTTGCACCAGATCTTGCACTATCATTTCTTTGGTTCACCAATATATTTTCGCCAAACAAAATCATTTGGTCTCCCTAGATCACAACTATCCAGGATCATGGACCCAATCCCTTGACTCAACTATGATTTTTGCCTCCATGGTCAATATTCACTTTGTTTTCACTTCTCTTTGTATCACCTCCATCATCTAGTTTTCCTGATCCGTTATCTGGGTATGATAGTTACCCTTGGCCTCCATCATGGTTGTCTCTGCCCTTGCTTTTGAGCGGGTTCACCTAGGGAGTCTCTAGCTCTCGGATTCTCTAAATTTCTACACACAACTCCCTTATCTGTTAGGGTTTCTCCACTCCAATTATTCCTTGGTATCATTATCTTGTATCTCATATCTCTACTCCCCCCCCTCACCAAGATTTCTCTCGATACTACTCCTCTAATATGTCGACACCCCCTTAATCCTCTTTGACCTAGATCCTTTGAAAGTTGGGTAGACACCTAAATCCATCCCTTTGGATATCAACTGATTATGGATCCTATCTCACCTTGGGGTTCCAGATATCCCCTCGGACATCTTATCTCAGAATTACCTCTTTTCTTTCCCCAGAAACCTCAACTTTTATGTGTGTACTTTACCTATCGCTTCATACATGGCCATGATGGGTGCCTAAGTTCTATGAAGGCCCTATCCTATTTCTTTGCATTCTTAACTGAATTAATCATTATCCCATAATCCTTGTCCTCTAATCTCAAAAATATAATACCAATGGTATTGGTGTTGGATGCCACTAGCATCATCCCAGTTGTAGATATCATACCTTCTAGCGCATCCATAGCTCTTTATACCTTTCTTTCTTGATCATCCTACCTTCCCATGTTTGGTCATTGCATTCCCTTCTCTGCCACCTTCCTCAACAAGGTCTAGGTCCTCATCCCCGTGTACCTTACTTTTGTGATCTAACATCTAGAATGAGGTGAGGCCCACTAGCCCCCTTGATGTCTCTATCTCCCCATTTTTCACTTCCATTGTGTGGTGGGTGTCCTCCACTAAATGGGATATTATGTCCCTTAAAGGACCTAGACCCATGTCCTACCATCTCCAGTTGTTTATTATGGGATTTTGTAGGACTTCCACATTATCCAAGTAATCATCTACCACATTCCCCTTCCTCTTGACATGTCTCTAAACTATGGATAAGTTACCCCTTACTGTTGTGGCTATATATAAATAATCGAACACCGGCCTTTGATTCTATGAGACCCTCTTTGGGTGGGTTCCATTTAGAATTTTCTGTATCCCCTCTATGAGGATCTGCAAGTCCCCCTCCACTACTAGTGTTTTTTAGTTTAATTCATTTTCCAACCCTAATAGAATACCATTTTTCTCCGTGCCATTGTTGGAATTGAGGCCCAATATGATAGAGTATCCATACCTATTTGTGCATACCAAGTCACTAAATATACCTCCTGCTCCCACTTGGACTGTATTACCTTTATGGGCATCGTCATATTTCAATTTCATGAAACCTAGAGGGGGAGGTTCCCATGTCTCCTTGTTCTTGGAATTGACGTCGGTCTTTCGATTATGATTAATGTTCATGGGCCTGAGTGGGATTATCTGCCATTTTTTGAATATCTTTGTTTCTTCTCCCGAGGGATACCAATCTTCTTTTTTCCATACTGAGGAGATGATTGTATCTTGTATGTTAGCCTAGATTACCTGCCACATTTGGTCGAGATTGTTGTACTATCCCTGGAAAATACTATGATTTCTCTCCTTCCATGTATTCCACATAATGAATCCTAGGAAAATACTCTAGATATGATTTAGGATTTATTTTATAAATGGTTCTGGTCTCCATTATTCCAAGGTTTTGTTTATGTCGTTGAGAATTTTCTCCATTATTCAGAAAGTTATAGCTCCCCTATCCTAGAGTTACGATGTTATTTGAAATTCTCTAAACATATAGTTTGTCATCTCACCTTCATTTCATCACATCATGTAGATCGAGGGTCCTTCAAATCCCTTTCTTAGAATTCTATCCCATGTTAAGTCTCTCCTGTGAAGAAGTAACCATAGCAAATTTGTTACTTTTTTCCAATGGTGGGAGTTCCAAATTTTTCTTGAGACTATATTTTGGTTTGTGTCTAGGATATCCTGCATTTGTTGGTAAGCTTCCATAATGTTGAAATTTTAGTTCCCTTTTTGGCCCCATATCTAGATATATGGGCTTGGTTTCCAGGTTACCTTCCTATGGGACAATTTTTGTTCCATCTCTTTCCTAACTGAGTCTCTCCAGGATACCAGCCATGTTCCCAAAGGTTTCCACTTTCTCATATACAACTCATTTGGGATCTGGGGATCCTTCCAATAATGGTGGACCAGAGTCCAACCTACCTCTTTTTTTCTTCCTTGAATATATTGCATGGTCTCCTTAGCCTACAGTGCTAGTAATTTTTCCCACACCTCCTCCCAAAACAAAGTCGAGTGCCCATCATGAATTTCCAAAAATATTTGGGTCTGGACTATTGCTCTGTTCTTCCATGCATAATTCCAGATAAGAGAACCTAGTCATTTATCGTCCAACCTAATCTTGTCATTGTCTCGGCTGTACAGGGGATATATTTTATTCCATATGCAGGCCCATATGGCCTCTAGGTTTTTATTCCATTGCCATAAAATCCTGGTTGCGAAAGATCTCCCTATCGTGAGGGGGTCCCTTATTCCCCAAACCCCCCTTTATTTAGGAGTACATATTTTTTCCCAAGCTACAAGTGGCCACTTCTTCTCCCTTCTCGCTCCTCCCCAAAAAAACTTCCTTTAGATAGCTTCGATTTGGTGCATGATATTTACTAGGGCTTCTTTCACTGAGAATAGGTAGAGGGGCATGGCCATTAGGAAATATTTTATAAGGAGAACCATGGCCGGAAAGGTCAAGAAATGATGAGTCCAACTATTTAGGAAATCCTCAATATTCAACAGGAGCTCTTGTTGAACTGGGTTTTTGGGAGCTTTTTGTAAGTGAGGAATTCCCAGGTAATTTAAGTGAAGCCCTGCCCATTGGAATCCCAAAATGCAAGAAATGTTCCTTTGGATTGATATTAGAGTATTTAAAAAGAAGATTTTATAATTTTCATCGTTATTTTGCATCCCCAAAGATTCCATGAACAAGTATGGGTTTCTTTTTATGTCGTTTAATTTCCCGACTGTTGGCCGCCCCATTAGGAGGGTATCGTCCATGAATTAAAGGTGAGTAAGGTGTTTAGAGGAGAGGTTAATATTGAGGCCTTGCAAGGCCCCTTATTCTCGTGACCTCTTTAAATATCTTCCTGATCCTTATGCTAGAATTATGAATAGAAATGTGGATAGAGGGTCCCCTTGCTTGATTCATCTAGAGAATTTGAAGGTAGAAGAAGGGGATCCATTAACCAGGATGGAAAAACAAGTTGTGGATATCAGGGAATATACCTAGGATATCCATTATCGATTGAAGCCAAACGATTTCATATTTTAACCAAGGAAATCTTAGTTTATCCTATCATGGGCCTTTGATAAGTCTAAGTTTATCAACATCCTCGGATGACCTCTTGTCTTAAGTGATTGGATGGCCTCATGGGCCACTATTATACCTTCTAGGATTTGTCTTCCCTCAACAAATCCTCCCTGTTAAGGAGAAATTATTTTCTATAGGATAGGTTTCAATCTGTTTTCTATAACTTTTGTTATGATCTTGTATATTATATTGCAAAGAGAGATCGACGATAATTATCTTCCATTTGTGCTTTATTTTCCTTTGGGATTAATGTCAAGAAGGTAGCATTGAACATCTGGAGGACTGAGGGATATTTCCTTGATTCTTCCACCACCTCCCAAACATCTCGGCCTATGATGCTCCAATAAGATTTGTAGAAGTATGAGGTGAACTCGTCTGGGCCTGATTCCTTTCCTACTAGCATAGCCTTGGACACCTCTTCCACTTTTTCTATGGTTACCTGATGCATTAAGATGTTATTTTTCTCTTTAGATATTAGGTTGGGGATTGAGTTAGTGATTTGTCCAGTTTCTACCCTTTTATCCTCGTCTGGTTCTAAAAGTAAATTATTGTAATGATTCACTAGATCTTTTTCTATGTCCTCATGTTTTTCCACCACCATTCCATCTTCCTTTTCCAGGGCCACTATATAGTTCTGGTTTCTTCTCCAAAGGAGAGAGTTGTGGAAGAACTTGGTGTTTATGTCTCCCTCCTATAACCATTGAACCCAAGATTTCTTCCTGATCTGAATCTCTTCATGGATATGTCTTTCTTTGATCCCCTGTTGAAGTTGAGATTCCTCCAATAAGATTTGCTTGGATAGCCCTTGGAGGATTATTTGTTGCTATAGTTCCTCCATTTTCCCCTCTAGTTTTCTCCTTTCGTCTCAGATATTTCTGAAGACCTCTTTATTACCTTTTTTAATACAAGACTTGGTGTATTTCAACCTTTGTTGGAATTTATACATCTGGGTTCCATGGAGGTTTGGTTGGTTGTTCCACCACATAGGCATCATTGGTAGAAATTATGGGTTACATGTCCAAAAATTTTCAAATCTAAAAGGATTTGGTCTATGGGTTGATTGAGACTCCCAACTCTCTAATATCGGTTAGTGGTCTGATCCTTGGTAAGGAAGGATTTCAATCACCAGTACCTGAGAAGATTGAAAGAAAATTTCAGAAACTAAGTATCTATCCAATCTCTCTGCCACCTGTTTCAATCCCCCTATTTGATTATTCTAGGTGAAGATGCCTCCTTGGGTTGGTAGGTCCACCATATTTGACTTCTCAATGCTTTATTTGAACATTTTATTCTCTAATTCTATCTTTATTACCCATCCCTTTTTCTCTTCCATGCATTTTATGAGGTTAAAATCCCATCGTATGATCCATTGTTGATATTGAAGCAGGCTCCCTAGCTAATCAAAATATTCTAGAAATTATGTTTTTCCTCCTGGTTCGAGGGGTTGTATGAATTTGAAATGTATCCTTTCTCCCTTGATATTAGATCTTGGTAATGGATTTTTATGATTCTCTAGCATTGGAGCACTAGTTCTAGCTTGAGATTGTTTGGATTCAAGAGGGTTGCTAAGCCCCTCAAGGCCCCTTTTGCTTCTATACATACCATTTCACAGTTATTCCACACTTTATTGGCTATCTTTCTCATTGTTTCTCTATCACATTTAGTTTCTTGAAGTAACATAAAGTCTACTTTCCTTTGGTTTAACTTCTTTTTCAAAGTTATCTGCTTTGATAGTGCCTTTAACCCTCACATATTCCATGATATTACCTTCATCATTAACATTTTTTTTGAGAGGGAATGTACTTATCTGGGAGGCCTACTACTTGACGTGAGTCTATCAATAGGGACCCTATTTCTTCTAAGAATTTATTATGTGGTTTGCATCCTCTTAGTTTTTCCTCCCCACTGGGTTTTTTCTTGTTTTATAGAGGGTTGTTGTTGATACCTATATTATTTTCTAATGTTGTGGGATTCTCTTTGCCACTAATATTCCCCTTTTCATTGTTTAGTTCTCTATTCAGTTTTCTGAGTTGATTTACCTGCATCTTGATCACTTATTGTTCCCCATGGAATTCAATAAGAGATTTGATGTCTACCTTTATTTCTTTGAGCTCCATGTTATGGGATTCTTCCTCCTCCTTTGCTTCTTCATGGGATACCTCTGTGTCTTCCATCTCTTTCATTATAGTTTCCTTGTCCTGAATAGGGTTGGTTTTTTTTATTTTCTCTATTCTCTGGAGCTTTAGAATCTCCTTCAATTTACCCTCGTCCGAAGCAGTTTCTAGATCTGTGTTGAATGGGCTTTGGTTTGGTTCTTTTACCTTTTCTATCATTTGTTCATTCATTGCTAATGTCTAAAATCTATTGGAGCTCTTTTTGGAGGTATATCCTATTTGTTGAGCTCCTTTCTTCTCATCCTTTCTTTTTTTTTCGATCTTGATGAATCCCTCCCGATCCTTTTCCTCTTTCCCTCTGTTAGGAATTTTTATTATGTTCTGGGGACATTCACGAAATAGGTGACTATGTTCATGACACTTCTTGCATCTGAATGGGATATGTTCATAATCTATGGATTGCTTCCAGTATTGGTCCTAAAATGAGATCACTATCGATTCCTTCAAGGTTCCTTCCATGTTAATGTAGACACATATCTTGGCATATGATTTGTAATTTCCTAATTTAGTTATCTCTGACATATTCACAAAGGATCCTAGAGTATATCCTATTCCCTCCAAGGTTTCTGGGTGCCAAAATTCTTGAGGTAGAAAGTATAATCTAATCCAAATAGGTGTCGATGTGAATTCCTCCTTCTTTGATGAGAACCTTTCCTTCAAATGTCTCATATTTAATCCTATAGAGTTTAAAAAATATGTTCCTTCATCAAATATCCTACTCCTATTTGCAGAGCATGAGAAAATTACCGTAAAAAAACCTTTTGATCCCAGTTTGACGTCTATGCTACCTTTGAATTTCCATATTGTCTGAACTCAAAGAATGGGCACTTTCTACGAGGGATAGATCCCCATGAAATTCCCAATAAGAACATGGTCCCTCATGTATTGTATGTACTTTCCAATACAGATGGAGGTAGCTTCGTATCTTGGGTTTTCCACCGTTTTTGCCAGATATCCATTCTTTATATTCTTGTATTGATTTGGAGTTGGTCCCTCTTTCGAGGTAGGTTGGTATGGAATAGGATATCCCCTATCCCTTCCTATATCCTTGGTCACCATACTGGGTCCCCTTGACACTTCTTCCTTAAATGTCTTTTGCTTAGCTCCCTCTTTCACTTCCTTAATTGTTGTGTACACATTTTGGTTCCCTGTTTGAGGCTATGTCACCTCCTTCGTTTTTCCTTCCATATTTGTGCTATTCCTATTGCTCCTATCCTTTGATCCACCCACATGCTTCCCTATGGCGCCTTAGATCCTAATTTTTCATGCCAAACCCTGGAAACCTAACCTGCTACTCCTGCCATTGCTCCTCCCCCAAGCCTTCCATTTATGTTTTATCAAGTGAGTTGTTGAGAGAGTGAAAACAATAGAATTTATTTTTATGAACCTCATAGCTTTATTATCCACAATCCAATGGTCTCACTGAGTCTACTAACAAAAATATAATCAAACTTATTAAGTGCATCATTGGATACAATATTAGGGAATCCCATATACTATTGACTTATGCTTTATGGATAGAGCAAACCATAATGGAGAGTAGTATGGGAGAAACTCCTTTCAAACAAGTTTATGGAAAAGAAACAATTATATCTTCCAAAATAAAAATAACAAAATATCACTTGGTCTTTGAAACTAAAGATATGGACACTAGTTAATTCAAAGGTTCAATGCACTATTATCCTTGGAAGAGCAAAAAAAAATTTCATCCCAGAATTTATAGAAACTTAAAGGAATTGTCAATAAATATTATGAAAAGAAATAAAAACACAAATATTTCATGGTTGAGAAATGAATATTACATTAGAAATCAACTAATGATTAAAAAGGAAAGCACACCAAATTTCAAAAACTAAGTCTTGGTCCTTTTATAATCACCCAAAATATTGAAAACAATGCTTTCAAATAGAAACATAGCTAGCAGAGAATTGTTTCTCACATAGAGAATGGGGCATCCATAAATCTCTATTACTCTAGTGTGTTAAAAATGTTTGTTTTCACTTAGTTCAAACTTCCTACACTTTACTATTACTTTTTATATTTTCCCTTTTATTATGACTTTGCTTATCTAGTCCTTTTCTGCTTCAGTTTTAGTAGGTAATAGGTTGCATTTTGGTAAGTTTCATGCATCATTTTTATTCTTGTGATTTCTCAGACTCCACCTATTTATTATGTCAACCCAAAAAATCTCCATATTGGAATAATCATCTGCGAACTGTTAATATTATGGTAGTTGCGGGAGGTATTTACCCCCACGTGTGAACTTGATGAGAATAGAAGACTCTGGGAAGCAAGAGAAACCCTAATGAGTTGGATAATAACCCTAGAATCCTTGTTGGCTCAAGAAGATAATTTATATTAGGCTATTAGCCTCCAAGAGAATAAGTCGGCCAAAATTAATAATAATATACTGAACAGACACATACCTAGAAGGACAAGTCGGCCCCAACAAACTGGTAGGATTACTATAAATATAGGGCGCTAGTTCTCATTTGACAACAATATCAGAATTGCAGTTTCCCAGTTGGTGCGCACTGCAGTTGTAGTCTAGTGCGCAGGTTTGGAGGAGGGTTGTAGGTGAAGCTGCAGTAACAGCTAGTTTCAGTATTGGCTTGGACATCTCTTGGATAGGGTTTGGGACTATCTGATCAGTCTTTTGTGTTGTTCTATCCTTGGGGAGAGATGCCCTGCCCTTTGTTTGGCTATATAGCCTAGGGTTTTCTTCCGGAGGAATTCTCAGTCAAGGTTAAGATGCTCGGAGGGAGGCTTCGACCTGTGGTTGGGTGACGAGGGTATCATCAATGGTAAAACGAGCACACCATATTCTATATTCTAACAGGTTATGGGCCCACACCCCTTCAGTTAGCCTAAAAAACTAGAAGGAAGCATAGCCGCTAGATATTGAGCTCGTTGAGGAATTTCCACTAGGGTTACTAGCAGGAGCAGCTTCCAAAAGCACTGCAGCTAGGGTTACCAGTAGAAGTATTTGCAGAAACCCTAAACCTCTTGTTGAGGCACCTTAATTGATGATATTTACCTAATCTCCAGATAGATCAATGCGCCCTATCCCAACGCATCTCCTGGTACTCTCAGAAGGCCAAGACGTGAAGTTTG
>SNQJ01S0022112.1:107039-135903 GCA_010110895.2 Picea sitchensis | reverse complement strand
GATTTACCAGACAGAAAATAGTTCAGAGTTTTTACTCCTCTTGTATCACTCCATGGTGAGAGTGACTTATCCAACATCATATCTAACTACTCATATGAAGTATGGTTTCGAGAGATGATGCAGCTGATGGTGATGGTGATGCTCATGATCTAGTCATGAAGTAGTCTAGATGACTATATTGATGCTACCGGGTAAATGGTGTATTTTGTGCTCAAGTCCATTACCTATAAATACCTCTCTAGCTAGGAGGGAGTGTTAATATTATGGTAGCTGCGGGAGGTATTTACCCCCACATGTGAACCTGGCAAGAATAGAAGACTCCGGGAAGAAAGAGAAACACTAATGAGTTGGCTAATAACCCTAGAATCCTTGTCAGCTCAAGAAGATAATTTATATTAGTTTATTAGCCTCTAAGAGAAGAAGTCGGCCAGAATTAATAATAATATACTGAACAGACACATACCCAGAAGGAGAAGTCGGCCCCAACAAACTGACAGGATTACTATAAATACAGGGCACCAGTTCTCATTTGACAACAATCTCAGAATTGTTGTTTCCCAGTTGGTGCCCACTGCAGTTGCAGTCTGGTGCGTAGGTTTGGAGGAGGGTTGTAGGTGCAGCTGCAGTAACAACTAGTTTCAGTATCGGCTTGGACATCTCTTGGATAGGGTTTGGGACTATCTGATCAGTCTTTTGTGTTGCGCTATCCTTGGGGAGAGATGAACTACCCTTTGTTTAACTATCTAGCCTAGGGTTTGCTTCCAGAGGAATTCTCAGTCAAGGTTAAGGTGCTTGGAGGGAGGCTTTGGCCTGTGGTTGGGTGACGAGGGTATCGTCAATGGTAAAACGAGCACACCATATTCTATATTCTAACACGAACAACACCCAATGTAAAAGGAAATCACACCAAATTTCAAAAACTAAGGCTTGGTCCTTTTATAATCACCCAAAATCTTGAAAACAATGCTTTCAGATAGAAGGATAGCTAGGAGAGAATTGTTTATCACATAGAGAATGGGGAATCCCTAAATTTCTATTACTCTAGTGTATTAAAAAAGTTTGTTTTCACTTAGTTCAAACTTCTTACACTTTACTATTACTTTTTTATCTTTTCCCATTTATTAGGACTCTTCTTATCTAGTCCTTTTCTACTTCAGTTTTAGTATGTAGTAGGTTGCATTTTGGTAAGTTTCATGCATCATCTTTATTCTTGTGATTGCTCAGAATCTACATATTTATTATGTCAACCCAAAAAATCCCCATATGGAAACAATCATGTGCGAACAACACCCAATGTAAGTTTTGATTTAAATAACACTCACATGGATATTATTAGTTTTTTTGTGATAGTCCTTGTTACACATCAAAATGCAACACTTAATTATCTCACCCTAAGTGTCACAAGTGTCGTATGCACCTTGGTAAGTGTCGCAAGTGTTGTCAAGTGTCGTATGAACCTTATTAAGTGTTGCATGCACTTTTATATGTGTTTTAACCCCTTGACACCATCAAATAACATTTTCCATGATCCCTAAGTCATATTGGAGGAAGAAACCCATCATTTCAAGGCCTGAAGCACAGTTTTTAATTGAAAAATTGACCATTGTTTTGGGCATTTTTGAAGGGTAGCGCCCCCTTGGCCATGTTGGGGGAGATCTGCCCCATAGATCAACGCCCCCTTTGCATTATTTAGGAATATATGATCTAGGATCAACACTCTGTTTCTAACTAGAGGGGAGAATTGATTTTGGTTAGAGGCAAATTTAGAGAATCGTGCCTCTTCCTAAGGGCCATATCTTGGAGATGAGGTTGGTTTGTATCGAATTCTATCCTATGGCACTATCCTAGGATCATATCCTAACCTAAAGGAGTCATATCCTCAACTAATCCCCAAATCTACTCATGATGGTTGAGCCTCCCAAGCCTATAAAAGGAGGCCTTTCCATGGTGAAGAGAGGAAGCTTTTTGATATCAAACTTATGATCTTGAGAGAATCATGCAAGGTATGGATAAGGATGACTTGTATAATATGCTGCAACATCATCCATTATTGTAAGTATATATTTAAATTTCTCATCAATATACTTGGCCTATTCCCTTCAATCTTGTGTATTATTGCATGTGCTTGTCTACTGTTCTTTCAATCTTTGTAGATGCATTTGTTTAATCTAATATTGTAGAGTAGGAGTTATTTGTTTCTATTTTTTTTCCATTGCATTACAGGTGTCAAGTTGTGCTAAGGAGTTTGGATATCGAACTCGGATTGGAAGTAGCGAGGAAAAACTTCAAAATAAGGTGTATCACATTGTTTCTCCCTCTCTCTCTTTCTAATTAGTCAAACTGAATTCAAAGGGATGTTAGTGTCCATTTGTGTTTTTGTGTCTTGGTATTAGGGATCTAGAATCCAAGGGAAGATTCACCTATCCGTAGGGAAATTATTCTATAACAGGATTTGGAGAATTTGTTGCAACACCATCCATGATTGTAAGTGTCTCTTTCAAGTTCTCATCAATATACTTGGCCTATTCCCTTCTAGTTTGTGTATCATACATATGCTTGTATATTATAGATTATTTTTTTTAATACAACATGGTAGAGTAGGAGTTTTCTTGTTTTTCTTTGTTTTCCGTGGTTTTGTAGGTATCAAGTTGTGTGGAGTGTGGACATCAAACTCAAATTGAGCAGTGAGGACAAACATCGGAAATAGGTATGATCATTTTTTTCTCCTTCCCTCTTTTTGGCTAGTTAAACAAATCTCAAAGGGATGTTAGTGTCCATTAGTATCATTCTATCTTAGTATTAGGGGTCTAGAATCCAAGGGGATATTCACCTGTCCATAGGGGAAGTATTCCATAACATGCCTCTTTCATGAAAGAATTGAAAAATATGTTAAAAGTTCCTAATGCATCACCTTGGTAAGTTATGAGTGATAAAGAAGATATTATTGGGTTTCTCAAAGTTTATTTTCCATTCCCTTTCTTCCTCCCCTTCACAAAACTCTAACCATCATTCTCTTCATACTCTGCATTTTGTAGAGGTCAATACAAATATAGATGATCTTCTCCTATTGTTCATGGTTTAAAGATTATTTAAAACATATTACAATTATTTTATCATGGCCTAACTCAAGATTTTATATTGTAACCATACATTTGATTATTGTCATGTTGTTGGAAGAAGCATGCCCAAGTGGAGTTTCCAAATGTTATCCTTTTTTTCTCAACATACCTATGATCATAAAGTCTTCCACCAAATGTATGCATTGGTGAATTTTGAATTACCGCCCTAAGCACTTGACACAAATTTCATTTAACCATCTCTCTATTAATGTCATAATGTCATAGACAAGCTATTAAGACCCACCATGCTAGTGTTTCACTAGAGTCATAAGAATGTTACCTTTCTTGTAGTCATTTTAGTTATGATGGCCTATTTACATTTTCTTCACGTTCTCTATTCTTTCATATGGATTATGGTTATGATTATTTCATGGTGGTGTGACTTCAAATTTGTTGGTTGATTATATGTTGCAAGATTTCATTCATATATGATACATGATGAGTGCAAAGAGTTTTAATTCTAGGTTGTTTGTGTTGAGATTATATTCTATGTCTATTATTAATGGTGTTTAACTTGGTTCATTATGATTGGTTACATATACCTCTATTTAAATTAGACATGGTACTTGCAAAACAAAAAATGGTGGCATTGTTAGTAAATGAATGTGGTGTGTGTGCGCAAAATGCTTAAGACTAATTATGGTCTAACACTACGAGGCCTAGACCTATACTCCTACCATGATAGATGCATAACAATGCATACCTAGACTTATGAAAATGGGTTAAATTATATACATATATCATGGTATAATACTATGAATTTGGTGCACATACTTAGGTTGTTAGGAGATCAAAAATATCATTTTGACCCCTAATAAATGCCAAGTTATTGCATAACTATCAAGATTTGTATTTAATATGTTGAACCAAACATATGATTATAGACCCACCACCAAATGTTTTCCTTGGGATACATGTGACAAAATATGGTATGTTTTTTTCCACATGTCTCGACGGTACTATTGTACTAGGAATTTTAATCCTAGAGTAAATATAGTATGTTGGAGCTACATTCCAACATGCAATGTCCTATTTNTGATTGGTTACATATACCTCTATTTAAATTAGACATGGTACTTGCAAAACAAAAAATGGTGGCATTGTTAGTAAATGAATGTGGTGTGTGTGCGCAAAATGCTTAAGACTAATTATGGTCTAACACTACGAGGCCTAGACCTATACTCCTACCATGATAGATGCATAACAATGCATACCTAGACTTATGAAAATGGGTTAAATTATATACATATATCATGGTATAATACTATGAATTTGGTGCACATACTTAGGTTGTTAGGAGATCAAAAATATCATTTTGACCCCTAATAAATGCCAAGTTATTGCATAACTATCAAGATTTGTATTTAATATGTTGAACCAAACATATGATTATAGACCCACCACCAAATGTTTTCCTTGGGATACATGTGACAAAATATGGTATGTTTTTTTCCACATGTCTCGACGGTACTATTGTACTAGGAATTTTAATCCTAGAGTAAATATAGTATGTTGGAGCTACATTCCAACATGCAATGTCCTATTTATTTCATGAATTGGACCACATCATCTTGGCTTAGTTTGACAACATCACAACTAGGTTAGAGAAACAATCACAAAACCTATAATATCCATGCACCATTTTCTTACAGTGCCATAAGTACAACATCAAATGTATCTTTACTAGAGAACAAGGCAAGTTTCATAGTTTCATGGTTAGGATACCATGATCATGAACTATACTAACAACTTGTGAAACTCTGATTTTTTTGAGATATTATGATTCGATAAACTCTAGTTCTTGAACTGATTTATACTAAATATAAATAGCTCAAGAAATCCAATCCCACTTCCAAGATTCATGTGAGGGTTGTGTGTGTGATGCATTGTTCAAACACCACCCTTTATTTAGATCGAATGGTTGAGATATGTTTTTTTTATTCAAGGTGATTAACCCTACCATCATTTTCCCATTCTTTCATTTCCCTTGGTTCTCTACTACATTTCTATCACTATGAATGTTTATTTTGTAGGCTAAGAGAACACATTCGTCTTGGAACTTTTCACTCGACCTATTGGGTGATAATTCTTACTCCAGTGTTTCACTTAAAATCCTAGTTCATTCCATAAAAACCAACTTATTCGTATCTCTTTAATTGAGGGTTGATATCAATTGAATGATAAAATCTTGCATCTATTATATTATTAGCCTGATAAGTATTGCATGTGGTTTTGGTTTTTGTCATGACATTTTTTTTCAAACCCCAAAGCATTAAGGAAATACCACCACCTCCAAGCATGGACAAGGTAAGATTTGATACATGTATTGACTTGCATTTTTCACTATGTTTTTATGTGTCACATGAAGTCATATTCTATCTTAGGTGTCTCGTTTGGCATTTTCTTAGCATCTATGAAGCTTTTTCTCACATGCACAACTTAGATTCCAACATGTTACCAGTTATCATTACTGTTTGGATTTTTAATTTGGCATGTAATGAATGATATGTGCTTCGCTATCTATGTTTTTAATCATTTTAAAAATTATAGTTCCATATCCATTTTTATTTTAAATTGTGGGTGATCTATATAGCTCAAACCCTTCATCATTTATCATGATTTCTAGTAAGGCTCCTATGTAATCACTCATTGTTTTCCCCTACTCACTCAACCTACCCATTGAAGTTATGGGTCAAGGAAATAGTTTTTCCTAAGGGGTGGTTTGTATCCATTCACACATCATTCATATCCATTCCCACATCATTCATATCCATTCCCTTGTTCTTCTAGTAACCCTTGAATTGATAATCTAAAACAAATGAGTTGGAATTTTCTATTGAAAAGTTGCTCCCTAGATTTCAGTGGTTTTAAAGGTTATGTTATATGGATGAATGATATACATGATCTATTTGATAATTTAGGAGTTGGTTTTTGCATTGAGTCTAGTATGCTATTATATCATGAAAAAACTTGGCCACATGATCTTAATTTAGGGGCCACAATGAGTTTTGTTGAACATTGCATATATGGAATTTCCATTGCAATTGAGTGTTAGTAGTTATTGGTTAGATTTTAATTATGATTCAAAGGCATAAAGTTTGTTTCCATTATTATAAACATAGGTTGGGTGCATGATTTAACCATTATTCCATTGTCCATGTTTTAAATTGTTTGTAGACTTGTGGTTGCTAGTTCATACACAGTATGGAAATGTTCTTAAATCTTGCATGGTTAATCAATGGTTGAATGATATATTGGTATTGTAGGTATTTTTCGTAGCATGATGTTGTTCGTAATTATTGTGTAGTGCACATATTCTTGTTGTGGGTAAATGTTTGTTGTGTTGTCCTTGATTGTCATAGTCCTATATGCATATTGACTTGTATGTTATTGTAGTAATATTCTTATACATGTGTATGGTTGATAAGGGACTTATATATTAAATGGATTGAACATGCTTGGGTGTCTCTATGTGAAAAATATGTTACTCATTTTTCATGTCATGGGCTAATGTTTAAAACATAAACATAAGTTTGGCATGATTGAATTATTGGCTAGCTATATTGAATCTACTACATTTAGATATTCCATGTTTTAATATGAATTTTATATACTGATAGGCGGATAAATGCATGATATTGTGCATTCTCCTATTGTTTATGAAAATATGATCCCATCAAGTGTATTCTTAGGTATGATACATGTTTTATAATTTTATCTTGATGATATTATTACATATGATAGTTTTTTTTTAATGCACAATATCAACTTGATCTTGATGGATGTAATCAGTGATTGATATCATGCTTGTATTGGATATTAATGGAGTGCATTGTTTTATTTTGAGTGGTTTTTGAGCAAATAAAGATACTTGATCTTGATGGATCTAATCAATGAATGATATCATTATTGTATTGGATATTAATGGAGTGCATTTTTTTTTATTTTGAGTGGCTTGTGAGCAAATAATTGTTTTGTATGTTCACTTATTTCCATACACTTACCTTATCTTATACTCAAATTCAACCTAGTATACACCCTTTTCATGATTGATCCCATGCACAAATGCATTCATATGTGTTGAATAATTCATGGTTCAAGTTAATTTTGCATGATATTCTTAATGCATTCATTGTGACTCTTGAATGAATAACTGGGATAGAGAGTCTCCAAATCTAGTTATTTATAAGATAAAGAGAAAAAATAATCTTAAAATATCAATCGTTGAAGAAGTTACTATTAGAGAAGTAGGTGTGCTTGTTTAACCATAGACAATATAGCAATATTGTCACCCAACCATAGGCCGAAGCCACCCTCGAGCACCTTAACCTTGACATAGAGAATGATTTCAGAAGAAAACCCTAGATACAAAAGTCAATCAAGGTAGCGTACCACTCTCTAGATCTAGAATACCAAGAAGAAAGTCCAAACCATAACCAAGAGAAATTCTAAGCCTAAAACCGAAATTACAAGTTGTAGTAGCTGCAGCTGCAACTACTCTCTAGACTTGCATACTTACTAAATTTCTATAGTGTGCACTAGATTTATGCAGTTACGAGTTGTGTATGTCCAAATGAGCTCTGGAATCATGTATTTATACTATTATTCCTTAGTTGTCTAGGCCGATTTCTCTTTCTGGAGGATAAAAACTCAATATTAATTATTTTCTTTAGTCGACTTGTCTTCTAGGGTTATGTTCAATGCTTTAGGGTTTCTTCTTGCTTCTCTAAATATTCTATTCTTTTCAGGGTTACATGTGGAGGTTTAATACCTCCCATAGCTACCATAATATCAACACCCCCTCCTAGCTAGGGAGGTATTTAAAGGTAGTGGTCTTGAGCATAAACATACCATTCAACCAATGGCATCATCATAGCCACATAGGCTATCTCATGATCAAATCACAAGCACCATCATCACTATCAGTATCATCTGATAGCATCAACTATATCATATCTCAAAGCCATACTCCATCTGAGTAATCAAGCATGATGTTGGATAAGTCACTCACTCAAGAGACGGATACATGAACCATTCTTCCAATCCAGAGATATGTCCTAGAAGAATAACTATTCCAACAGATGTTGGAAGTGACATCATGGGCTACAAGGACTATTATTCTAATCCAAACATATGTCCTAGAAGAATAAATGTCCTGGACCATTTTCTTCCTAGATAATGTTTGTCCACCAACACACTGACTATCCATCTAGATGATAGTGATTTCCAAAACTACTTAAAATCTTCATGGAAATTAGAACAATTCCATTCAATAGAACACAATTGTGTTTATCCATAGTAGTACATAACTACTATCTAGTGGTACACAACCACACCAAGTAGCACACAACTACTTAATTAGTGATGCATAGTCACAACTAGTGGAACACATCCACCACAATAGCATACATATATTGTCCAGAGACATACAGTCTCCACAAAAACCATATCATCTGATATCAAACTACATAAAACAATATCATGATATAAATTGAATCATCTGGTCCATTCTTCCACTCAGATCTATGAGATCTGGAAGAGAATCTTCCCTCAGAAGGTAAAACATTAGCCATGGGCTATCTGGACTATTCTTCTCAAGCATAGAAGAACTATTGTCCCTGATTTCTGAGCCTGGACAATTCACCTAACTTGGCCATTATTCCGACACTAATCATAGTGCAACCTAGAGAGAATGAGTCTGCCCTAGGGAATGTCTGTCCTTGATTGTTGAACCTAGACCATTCACCTAACTAGGCCATTCCTTCGGTACTAATCATAGTGAAACCTGGATAGAATGAGTCTTCCCTAGGGAATGACCATCCGGACAACTTCCTAATGGAAATGACTATCCTGGACCAACCTCCAAAATGAACCATTCTTCAAACTGGTCACAATTTTGAACTTTGAAAGAATGATTGCCTGACGAGGAAGACCATTCTACTTGACCACTACTCAGAGTGACTACCAAGAATAATGATTGTCCTAGATCATTCCCCCACACTAGACACAAGGGGAATCACTATCTATGGTACATCAACAACCTATCGAACCATTTTCATTATGAAAATGACTCTCTGATCTGGACCATTTTCCGAAATGGAAAATGCTTGTCCATAAAAAATCTCAAACCACTTTCCGAACTGGAAAGGAATTTCTCATCATGGACCATTTTTCAAACTAAAAAATGACTGTCCATAAATCAATAACATATCAGTGCTCCCTCCCAACCTGGGAGTAATATCTTCCTTTTTCAATAAGGAATTTGTCTCCATGAGCCCCAACTTGTTGGTTGAGAATGCAAAATTTTCATCTTGGACAATGGATTTACCAAAATATCTTATATCTTATCATCTGTGGAGACTTATATTTTCTTGACTTCATCATGGAAAATATAATTCTTGATCTCAATGTACTTTGGTCTATCATGGAACACTAGTTTTATATGAAGGATTCATATAGCTCTTATCATTACAATATATCATGGTCGAATTCAACACTTTTGTTTCCTTCTAGCTCATGACATCGTGGCAAGGCTCAAATTGAAACATATCTAAGTAGTACTTCTTCTGTCATCATGAGATTTCTCCATGTATTAACAATCCATCATCCCAGACTTCTGAGTAACTATTCTAATACACTATGTCTATCATAGATAGTTTTCACCACACTTCTGTTGTATATGGGATACTCTGTATAAAGTTGTTTGAATCCATACACTATCTTCTTACATCTGCATGCATGGGTCTCTTTCTGGTATAATCTTATTTCTCACTTTCTTTATTGGGAAGAACAATCTTTTACATATAAATTCCAATCCATGGATACTACAAGAGGTATATCTGGTTTAATGGAACAAGTTGTTGTCATAGTCTTCTCCCTCCTCCTAGAATAAAATCTTAATCTTGCAATGCTTCCATTCATAATTATTTTTCACATTTTCTTACATACATTATTCTTTATCATAACTTCCATTTATTTTTCTTGATTTCTTCTTAGTGGGTTCAACTAAACTGGTAGTCTTGTGATTCTCGGTATAATAATTGGTTTTTCTTGCTTTTCTTTCTTTCTTGGAATATTCATGTTCTTCCTCATGTCTCTCTTTAGCTCTTGGGTCCATGGGTTCTTATATATGCCCTGAAGATTCCAACTTCTTCTTTTCATGATAGAATCATGGATGTAGATGGACAACCAAGGATAATTTAAGGATTCTTTTTGAAGAAGACTTCTTCTAGAGTCAAACTATACACATGTTGTTTATCATGGCTGCTACTTTCAATTGGAACATGGAAATATACTTCATAATCCTCAATGGATCATAACATTTAGAATTATATCCCTCCTAATCCTTGTTTCATGCATGAATGCATGCTCTTCTTTTAGAACTCTGTAATCATCTCCCTCCATCTAAGAGAGTCCACACTTTTGTCTACATCCTTATTGCCTTATGCAAAGTGTCACAAGTCTTTTTCTAATTTCCTCTTGATTGATGACTTCTTTCTGTTTTTACTTCTTCTGGGTCTCTTTCAAGTTTGATTATGATTTTGGATTATTTGGAAGTTGTTACTTATATAATATCTTCCAAATTGTTACCAAGGGTTGTCAACGTACTTCATCTTTTCATGTGTATTGTTCAACTTGTATTCATCATGATAGCAATCCTTATATTTGTATTCTTCCATAGGTATTGTTTCACTTGAACATCTTATCTTCTAAGAAATAGATATGCAAGATATGTACAGAAACTATGTAAACATGGTATGTACAAGAACTTTGAAGAATATTGTTATCTTGACTTAGAAGAAGAAGTTTGTTTTATCCTGCTTGGCCTTCTTTGAGGGTTCCCTTTCTTTGACAACTGATGCTTCGCCTGTTTCCTTCCTTAAGCCAAACTTCCTCTTATTCCTGAAATTCTTGAATTTTGCTGTGAAGGCTTGATCATCGTATTTCTTTTGGTATTTTTATTTTGTGATAATCCTTGATTCTTCTTGTGCACGGCAAGTCCAAAGTTCTTCAAGTGTGATATACTCCTTTCTTGTTTTCATGCTTGCGGAAAATGCATCCCATGTCTTGGGAAGATTGTTGAGTGTTATTTTTACTAGTTCCTTGAAATGATTTCTTCAATAGCTTGTAGTTGATCTCTTAACTAAGAGATTCTCACAAAGTATGATGTGATGCTTTCATCATCATTCATTTTCATGTCACGAATCTCATTCTTCAAACTCATTACTTGTCCAATGTTTCTGACTGAGAAGAGATTAGTTGGGGCATCCTACATATTCTTAGAAGAGTCAAGATGAGAGATGTAGGGTACCAAGTGTTATTTTACAGAGTCCACTATGATACTAATGGAACTGATGTCATTGTCCTTGAACTTCTCCATAACTGCAACGTTCTGATGTTCCTTCTCTTTTCCTTCTTCAAATTGTGGTTCCACGATCTTTCCTTTCATGATATCCAACACTTTATTATTGGAAAGGATGAGGTCAATCCTTGTCTTCCATGCTCTGAATTTAGAAGCCCCTTCTAACTTATTTTCTGACTTCATAGAGTAAGTCGTGACTGCTTTGACTTGGTCAACCTTTAAATTTAACCCAAAACTCAAACTTGACATCTTAGCTTGTTGAGAGTACCAGGAGGTGCACTAGGTTAGGGTGCACTAGGCTATCTAGAAATTAGGTCAATATCTTCACTTAAGGTGCCTTAACAAGAGGGTTAGGTTTTCCTTGTTGCAACAAAAACTTTGACTGCAACTACAACTGTAACTGAGAAAATCGTCCCAATCTATCTTCCAACGATTATACTGTCTGAAGATAGTGTGGGCCCATAACCTGTTAGAAAAGTAGGTGTGCTCATTTAACCATAGAAAATATAGAAATATTGTCACCCAACCATAGGCCGAAGCCACCCCTGAGTGCCTTAACCTTGATAGAGAGAATAATTATGGGAGCAAACCCTAGATCCAAAAGCCAATAAAGGTAGTGTACCACTCTCCAAAGCTAGTGTACCAAGAAGAAAGTCCAAACCATAACCAAGAGAAATTCCAAGCCTAAAACCGAAAATACAAGTTGTAGTAGCTACAGCTGCAACTACTCTCCAGACTTGCGCACTTACTAAATTTCTATAGTGCACACTAGATTTATGCAGTTATGAGTTGTGTATGTCCAAATGAGCTCTAGTATCCTATATTTATAATGCTCTTCCTTCGCTGTCTGGGACGACTTCTCTTTCTGGAGGCTAAAAACTCAATATTAATTATTTTCTTTAGCTAACTTGTCTTCTAGGGTTATGTTCAATTCTTTAGGGTTTCTTCTTGCTTCTCAGAATATTCTATTCTTGTCAGGATTACACGTGGAGGTTTAATACCTCCCACAACTGTCATAATATCAACAATTACACCCTTAGAAAATGGTGTTCCTAAGTGGACATGGATTTCATATCATAATGGGAATTTTATTTTCTCAATAAAGTTTTTTTTTATTGATACCAAGTTTTATGAGTTAACTACATATGAACTTGGAGTATATAAACTATTACATGTTTAATTTTTAATAACTAGAAAATTATATATTTGTATTGTTAAATGTTTTTTGAAGATTACCTAAAAAGTGTAATTTGATACATATTTATATGCATGTATGGATGATTAATTATGATGAAATGGATGATTTTTTTTTTTAATTTTTATAATATTTGCATGGAATTTATGAAGTTATGTGATGATGAAAATTTATTTTTATTAATCTCCATGATACTATTGTTATCTTTTTAGGATAAATAAAACTGCATATTAGTATTGTGTCGGTGCCCTTTTGTTTCCTAGGATTCCCTTCGTGTTTGAACTGAGTGACTTTCCATGTTATAACCATAAAAAAACTTAATCAAATTATCTATATATTAATTTCTGGAGGAAATTTAGGCAGGAGATGTGATTCTTGACCTACTATCCTATCCCTCTATAAAAGGAGAGAAAGATACATCAACAAAAGGAGGATACAAGAGTAAGTATTCTTGTGTTATACTTATACAATTGAACAACAATGTTGTTTTAAATTCTAATTGAGGGGTCCAACATTAGGGTGAAAAATGGGTTCTACCATCTTTTAAAGGTATATTTGTTGATTTTTTTCATGGATTATGTTCCCTAGTATACATTTGAGATTAACTCAACCATGAGTCTAGATCCCTTCTAGACAGTCTTAGGTTTTGAATCATTCGAACAGATTCTTCAACATCTTAGGCTTTTCCTACTATTCATTTTGTTGTTTGAAAATGATGTTTGGTTTTAAAAAAGTTCTACTATCTAGGAGTTGATATACTTGTATGAATTGCTAGGTTATAATTTATCTATATTATCACTCTAATATTATTAAAATTATTATTTTGAGCTTATCTGCAATATTTTCTCTATGTATAGTATTACATTTTTATATTTCCTACTTTTCTTTAAAAGCATGTTTTTTTCTTTCTTTTATTTTATACTAATTTATTTGTATCATTGTATATTTCATGCTAAGTTTTCTATTTAGATTCATTTCTTCATTGTTAGTTTCTTGTAGGTTTTTTTTTTAACTATTTAATTTCATCCTTCTTTCGTTTGTTTTTCCATAATATATATTTTTTTTTATGCATTGCAACTAAATTATGTTCTTATAACTTATCTTTCTTTATTTAGAACAATAATTTAATTTATATTTTAAATATAAATTTGATACTAATTTAAATCTGAAATAAATCATTAACCTAAGGATCATTTCTAAAATTAATTCACAAATATTGAAGGACACCTAGTACCCTTAAGGTGGAAAGGATCCACCAACTTAGTTAATTAATTAATATAATGTCATAGTTAGTGAGTTTAGGGCTTAATGTGTAATCATGGTTCTAAGCCAAGTTGTCCCTTTGAAAGCCCTACAAGGGTGTTTTATGTGTTGTTGTGGGATTGAAAATTTCACCATCAACAATAATTACCTCTCTAAGTACGTCCCTTAATGATCTAAGTCAAACATTTTGAACCTTGTCACAACCATTCATTTGATTTATCGCAAGGGATAAATATCCAAAAAAATTAACTACTTTATGTATCTTTCCAAGGCCTAGAACTTTTAAGGCCATGAACTCAGCCTAGTTATTAGTACTAGGACTAAGTCCTACCTTCAATTTGAAGAAGTTATAATATAATAAAAATAATATTCTCCTTCACCGCTAAAGATAGGATTTCCTTGTGCCCCACCATCAAAGAACCCCAAGTGACAAATTTACCAATAAACACCTCTCCCATCTAATGGGAAACACCTCCAAGGGTAGATTTGAAAATAAACACTTCCCACACTTGATGAGAAACACTACATTAATCCACCTTCCAAATACTAGAAATTAAATCCACCATACGATAAATCAATAGAAAAGGTGGAATAATTTTTTCCTCAAATAAATAAAAATTTCTAGCCAAACATAACCCACAATAAATGAGATAGGGAAGGGATCTAAGATATTTTTAAGCATAATTAATAAACCATTTTTAGACATGTCTCAATGGATTCATCATTCCAATAATTTTCAATCCTAATTATTCTTTCATCTTATTTTCATACCTACTAGGAATAAGGATGTAGAGAGTAAATTGGAGATAGTATCATCTTCCTAACCTACACAAATAATAGATACCAAAGCAATGATTATTCCTTTTTTCACCACATCCCCACATCCCAATGTAAAACCTTAATAATTTTCCAAATCAGGCCAAATAATTTTTTTTTAGTTACATTCAAATTCCAAACCACCTTCCACCACTAGGAACCCTCACCTACTTCTAAGTTATTCATTGCAATGTATCCCATGTTCGTTGTTTATAACCCTCCAAATTTATTAAAATACCATGCTAAGTAATCATCCTCCTCTCTTAATAGTATGTGGCCTCTTCTCAAATAATAAAAATAATTATTCCACATAACTGCCCAATTCTCCTCCAAATCCTAATCATAATCCTATATCCAACTTAATCATAATCTTATATCTAACCTTGATAATAGATGTCTATTAAATTTGATTCCTTGATGTTATTAGGCATTGAAATATATTTGTTTTATAAAAATGAAATTTGATCAATAAGATTTTTGTGGGAAAGTTTGTTTTTAGGAAAATTTGGAGAGACACTGTATTAACATTCGAAAGTCAACATTTCAAATCCATATCAAAACTCATCTTTAGGACTTTAAAGTATGAGTGAAATATAAAGGAAAGAGAAGAGATAAATATTAAATCTTAAAGAAACATGGATAAAAACCTATAGAGTCATGAAACCCTAAAATTTTAATTAATCAAAAGTTATAAAATTATTATCAATTTTTTTTATTTTAAAATTCTGGTTTAATTAAATCTTAACATTATGTTTATAATTATATTATAAGAATTAAAAGTAATATTATAATTAATAATATAATAATATTAAGGAAAGTCTTAAAGTGATAGTTAGTAATAAGATTAACAATTAATAATAAGATAAATACTTTAAAGTATGAGTAAAATATAAGGAAAGAGAAGAGATAAATATTAAATCCTAAAGAAACATGGATAAAAACCTATAGAGTCATGAAACCCTAAAATTTTAATTAATCAAAAGTTATAAAATTATTATCAATTTTTTTTATTTTAAAATTCTGGTTTAATTAAATCTTAACATTATGTTGATAATTATATTATAAGAGTTAAAAGTAATATTATAATTAATAATATAATAATATTAAGGAAAGTCTTAAAGTAACACTTAGTAATAAGATTAGTATTAATATTTAGGGTTTGGTAAAAGTGAAACAAAGCTATTCATAAATTTATTATGTGATCATAATCATAATGTACTTATGTGTTAAATTAAAATACAAAGTTTATAATGTCTAAGTAATGTTTTAAAACATGTTTAAAGCTAAAAAGTTTTGGAGAATTAATATTAAGAAGTTTATAAGAGTTTTTTTTAGGGTTTATTTATTTATTTTTATTTTTATTTTTTTCATTTTATGATAGTCTTTCTAACTTTATTACTCAAAGTATTAGAGTAATATTTAGGTATATTTATGTTTGATTAAAGAGTTATTAATATTAAATTAAGTACTTTGGTTATTAATAATAAGAATAATGTATTAAAATTAATTTTAAAAGTGCTAAAATGAAGGTATGATGAAGGGGAAGAAAAAGAGAGAGGAAGCACTAAGAAGAGAAGGGAAGAAAACTAAGAGAATCAAGGTGAAAAAGACACATCTTAGCTTAATTACCTGATACATATGTTGCGGATCAAAGGAATCCAATTCTCGCTAATTTCTAGACCATTGTCTATGTTCATGTTGTTGGGATGTTTAAGGATTTCAATAGCTTCTCTAATTCAACGTTTGGAGAAGTGATCTTCATTCGCTAATATTTTGGTGTATTATAGGTGTACGTGGTGTTTTTATGTAAGGGAGTGTTCAGATAATGTTGAGGTGCGAGTATGTTCATTCTCAATATCCACTCCATGTCCTTTGATCTTAATCTGAAAGGAACAATCGGTTTATCCTATGTAGCATTTACCACGGGAACATTCTACTTTGTATACTCCATTACATTTGTGATGGTCAAGCTTGTCTTTTATGGATTTCATTTTTTTTGTTTGATGGTTTCTTAGGGTTTAAAAGAGGTCATGATCTCTTTGTTTCTCAAGACCTTATCAATCCTATCTTTTATTCCTTGAATGTAAGGAAGTTAGGTAGTTGTACTAGGGGGGTGGTTGTTAAGGGGACGAGGTCTATTATTTGCTCTATCTAGGGATTTCTTTAATGCATTCTTAATGTCTTTGTCCCTGTATCCTATTCTCTTAAACACTATGGAGAGGTGATATTTCTCATGTTCTATGTGTTCTTCGTAGGATATTATTATATCCCTTGTGGCTAGAGTGTTGACGACCCCTAACTTCTAGGTGGGGTGATGATGAGAACTTGTGTGAAGGCAATTTTCTGTGTGGGTATTTGTTTTGTAGATTGTATGCACAAGTCTCCCATCTTCTCTCCTTTCGATTAGTATGTCTCGGAAGGGAATGCTACCATTTTCCTCAAGTTCCATTGTGAATTTAATATATTTATAAATATCATTGAGATGTTGGAAGAATTTTTCTATTTTTTCTTTACCATGGGATCAAAGTATGTTAGTATCATCAATGAATATCTTCCATCTTAATGGTTTAAGAGGAAAATAATCTAGAGCTTTCTTCTCAAATTTTTCCATGAAAAGGTTAGCCATAATGGGAGATAGTGGAGATCCCATCGCTACACCACTTGTTTGTTCATAAAATTCTCCTTGATAGCTAAAGAATGTGGAATAGAGACAGACCTCTGCTAATTTTTTGTTTTTTTGGGTATGACACTTCTTTAATAGCTTGGATAGCCTCATCTAGTAGGATTTTGGTGAATAGAGAGAAAACATCGAAGCTAATTAGGATGTCTTTTGGTTTTACTTTCTCATTCTTTATAATTATGACGAAAAAATTAGAGTCCTTAATGAACGAGTCTGTATGAACTACAAAGGGGATAAAGATCTTTTCTACATACTTGGATAGCTCATAGGTGGGTGAGTTGATTGTGGTCACTATAGATCTAAGAGGAACCCTATTTTTGTGAATTTTAGGTAGTCCATAAATTCTTGGGGTAATCTCACTATTCATAAGTAGTCGCTTTTTTATTATTTCATATAAGATAGATTTTTTTATGGCTCTCTTTACTTCTTTTGTAATATTTGTGATAGGGTTGTTGGATATATTTCTATAGCTACCACGACGGGAGAGGTGATAAATCATTTTGCTGTTACAATATTCTTGATTCATAACTATTGTGGCTCCACCTTTATCATCTCTAACAATAGCTAAGTTCACATTGTTCCCGAGGTTCCCAAGGGCTTGGCGTTCTTCTCTATTGATATTTATCTTTGGGGCTTTCGATCTTCTTAGGATGATAACACAATCTTGTCTAATTTGATCCTTCATCATAGACATATAATCTTCACAGATATATCTTTTTCTCCTCATCACAGGTATATACTTGCACAAAAAACAATTAGTAAATAAAACACATCTTCAACACAAACATATAATCCGCACACATATATCCTTCGCACATCCTCATAGGTATATCCATGCATAATGAACACTTAGTAAATAAAATACATAAAAAATGATGTAGTTATTTTTGTAAGTGATTGAAATGGACGCAAATGACACAAATTATAACTAAATTTTTATCACATAGTATTTGATAATGATGTCTCTTAGTTGGTGTAAAAATGATTTTTAAAATTGTTTAATATAGTTGTGTACAAATAATTAAAAGATTAATAATTATTTATTAATTTAGTAAAATTTAATTATTAATCTTCATCACAGACATATAATCCACACACATATAGCTTTCACACCTCCACATACGTATATCCCTGCACAATCAATACTTAGTCTAATAGTTATCAATGTTATCAATAATAGAATATCGTTATGCATATGCATATGCTTAACAATTGTTTTTTACGTATATACATATATTAAAAATTAAAGTTAATTATTAATTTAATAAAAGTTAATTATACATATTCAACATAGACATATAGCTTCTGCACCTCCGCACAAGTGTATCCCCACACAACGATAGCTAAGTCTAATAGTTATCAATGTTATCAATAATAGAATATTGTTATGCATATGTTTAACAAAATGTTTTTTACGTATATACATATATTAAAAATAAAAGTTAATTATTAATTTAATAAAAGTTAATTATACATCTTCAACATGGACATATAGTTCATGGAGATATAGTTTCCACACCTCCACATAGGTATATCCCTTCACAACGAACACTTAGTAAATGAAATACATATTTAGCACAAACATATAGCTTCCACACCTCTGCACATGTATATCACCGCATAGGATAAATTTTATAACACGGTATTTGATAATGATGTTTGTTAGTTGGTGTAAAAATAATTTTTTTTTTTTTTTATAAATAGTTTGATACAAATAATTAAAATATTAACAATTATTTATTAATTTAATAAAAGTTAGTTATACATCTTCAGGCCAATGAACACTTAGTAAATAAAATACACTCATTTTGTAACCGTACATAAGAACTTTGAGCCTCGTACATGCATTTGTTTCACACCCATACATTCACTCGTTCAACCATCTACCACAACTGCATAATTAAATTTCTTATTCAATTTTCGTACATGCACCAATTCTACACCTGTACATGCACATGTTCTAACCATCCACTAAATGTACAAAATTAAATTTCCTATTAAATTTGCATCGTCGACTAGATAATAAGATGTTGTTTTGAAGGGCCGATCATAAGCCAGGAAAAAAAATGATCGCTCGCAACAAAGTTGAAGTATGGAAAAAGGGAAGAAACTTTTGTTCCACCCAAAAACAAAATCACAGTCAATACAAAACCGATTGATATAGTCTCGGGCCTATGACAAAGACTAATAAATAAAATGATGTTGTAGATCATATTACAATCAAAGGTGGTGGGATGAATCACCATGTGAGTATTTTATTATCAATCAATATAAATACATGTATCAATCTTATTTATAATATTGATCAACATTTATAGTGTCTATCAAATTTACTACACATTATGATCAACATGTGCATGTTAAATGTTTCCCCTCCACATTTAGACTTAGGTTAGCATAAGTGGAATACTATTTGAGATAATATTATAATTGATCGTGGTGGGATAAATGAAATGTCATTATGTCATTATCCATTTATATCATCTAAAGTAGTATAAAATATTAGTTTTCATTTACAATGTCAAGAAAAATTACTACATATTATGAGGGAAGAGGTGGGGAGATATATTATGAAAAACTTAATAATATGTTTTTCATAATATCTCTCTCAACCTCCACCTCCACCCCCACCCTCATCATAATATCTCCCCACACCCCCGCCCTCATATATGAGGGTGAGGGAGATGGTAGGAGTATATATTATGAAAAACACATTATTAATTTTTCCATAATATATCCCCCCTCGTTGCCCACCCTCATATATAAGGGTGGGGGTTGATCCATATTGAATAATAATATAATTTTTCATCTATATTGGTACTTTTTGGGTAAAAATATTAGAGGAATCATCTTGCAGGAACATTTTAGGGGCAAGTCCTAGTTTGGAAAATTGGGGTATGGAACCTTCCAGAGCCATTTTGATGCATTAAATGACATTTTTAGGGGTTATAGTTTTCATAACTTGAGCGCACACCCTCAATGATGTTCTACACTAAAATACCTTTCCAACTATGTGAAAATTCCTCAATCAAAGATCATATGAAAAAGTTATGCCTCCCACAAGTTGACTACCCTGTTGACCACAATGGTCTGAGTGGATGTCGCATCATCCCCCTTTATTCACAGATGTGGGTATATAGACATGTGTGTACTTTCAAGAAGATTATATAAGGTCCAAACCTTATCACTAATTGAGAGTTGTGGATGCAAAAACCATAACCCTAGATGGATATCGATTTATGTTAAATACAGGGCCACTAGGAGGAGAAAGGGTTCCATTATTTAGCGTTGTACTTCTTACATAATTGAGAAAAGCATATAGGAGTGGTATTTTTAGAGCATAATAGAGGAAGAAAATATTCTAGAGCAACCATACAATCCACAGTGTCGAAGGAAACTCCATAGTAAGTGTCTATTTCTTTATATATACATTTCCATAACTAAAGAAAATAGAGTAGAGCATAGGCCTAACCTTATAGTTGAGTTTTCTCCAACATTGGGTTTCCTAGGATATATCTTGTGTTGATTTTTGTATGGATGGTGTGTTATTTTGCTCATTTATTTCATTTTCATATTTCAGTTATTTCATAAATTCAACCAAAGATAGTAAATAATTAATCTAGGATCTAAGGAAAATTAGTTTGTATAGTCTAATATTTTATAATATTATAAGATCCATTGTGACAAACCATTCCAGTGGAATATCGATGGAATTTTACATATCCGGGGTGGGGGAAGATATTATGAAAAAAATATTATTAAATTTTATGTAACATATCCCCCCCACCCTCATTATTAGGGGTAGGGGTGAGGGGGGGGATTTTATGCAAAACTTATTGGGGGTGGGGATATTATGAAAAAAAATTTAATAATATTTTTTTCATAATATCTCCTCCCACTCCCACCCTCACCCTCATATTTCAAGGTGGGATTGGGGGGAGATATTATGAAAAACATATCAATATGTTTTTCGTAATATCTCCCCCAACCCTTGATATATCCCCCACTATTAATAAGTTTTACATGATAGCTCTCCCCAAATCCATAATAATATGTTTTTCACAATATCTCCCCCCACCCTCATATATCAAGGTGGGCTTGGGTGGAGATATTATGAAAATAAAAATAATATGTTTTTCATAATAACTCTCCCCACCCCTAATATATCCCCCAACCCCCACCATCATATATGAAGGTGGGGGTGGGGGAAGATATTATGCACAACTTAATATAATTTTTGCATAATATCTCCCCCCACCCCTATGAGGACCCTATCCTCATACAGAAGGGTTGGGGTGGGAGAAGATATTTTGCAAAAATACCTGACCCCAACCCTAATATATGAAGGTGGGGGTGTAGGGAGATATTATGAAAAAATTGATAATATGTTTTGCATAATATCTCCCTCCACCCATNCTATATGAATATAGGGTGGGGGTGGGGAGAGTTATTATGAAAAATGTATTAATAATATGCATTTCATAATATCATCCCCACCTTCATATATTAGGGTGGGGTTCAGGGATTTTTTCATAATTTATCCCCCCACCCCCACCCTCCTATATGAATATGGGGTCCACATGGTGGTGGGGGAATATATTATGAAAAAATTAATAATATTTTTTGCATAATATCTCCCCCCACCCCTACGAGCACCACGCCCTCATATATGGGGGTGGGGGTGGTGGGAGATATTATGAAAAACTTATTAATATGATGGTTAGGGTAGGGGAGTTATTATACAAAACTTATTAATAATATTTTTTTCATAATATCTCCCCCCACCCCCAATTGGGCAAGGGGGGTAATATTATGCAAAAATTATTCATAATCAGTTTTGCATAGTATATCCTCCCACCCCCATTAGGTGGGGATGGGTGGAGTTATTATGAAAAACGTATTAATAATATGTTTTTCATAATATATCCCCATATCCCCACCCAAAGGGGATATTATGAAAAACCTATTAATAATCATTTTTTCATAGTATCTTCCCCCACCACCATTGGGTGTGGGTAGGGGAATTTATTATGGAAAACTTATTAATATTATGTTTTCCACAATCTCTCCCCCACTCCCATTGTGGATAAGGATATTATGCTAAAATTATTAATAATATGTTTTGCATAATATATCATGGGGGCAGGGGGAGTTATTATGAAAAACTTATTAATAATCTATTTTGTATACTATTCCACACCCTCACCTTCATATTAATCATTTTTTCATAATATGAAAAAAATAATAATATGTTTTTCATAATATCTCTCCCCATCCACACCCTCGTATATGAGGGTGGGGTCCTCATGAAGGGGGGGAGAGATATTATGAATAATACATTATTAAGTTTTTCATAATATCTCCTCCCACCACCACCTTGATATATGAGAAAACAAATTTTGGAATAATATCTTCCCCCATATGAGGGTGGGGGTCATGGTTTTTTTCATAATATATTCCCCCACTCCCATACTCCTATATGAGGGTGGGGAGGGGGTATATTATGGAAAAATTTTAATTATTTTTTCATAATATCTTCCCCCACCCCACATTTATATATGAGGGTGCGGGTTAGGGATTTTTTCATAGTATCTTCTTGCACCCCCACCCTCTTATATGAGGGTGGGGGAAGATATCATGCAAAACTTTTAATAAGTTTTGCATAATATCTCCCTCCACACACACCTTCATATATGAGGGTGGGGGTTGGGGGACATATTAGGGGTGGGGGGAGATATTATGAAAAACATATTATTAAGTTTTGCATAATATATCCCCCAACACCACCTTGATATATGAGGGTGGGGCTAGGGGAAGATATTATGAAAAACAAATTGTTAATAAGTTTTGCACAATATCTCCTCCCAACCCCAACCTCATTGTAATAATTTGCATAATATGGGTTGGGGGGGGATATTATAAAAAAACTTATTAATAATATGTTTTTCATAATATCCCTCCCCATTAAAATATTTAATACCCCAATTTAATCCCCAGTGTAATTGTACATATTTTTATAGGATGGTGAGTCAATACATTATAGGTCAGAGTGCCTATGTTATCATTAGGTTGGAGAGCTTGGATTTCTAAAAGGCCAGTGTGCCTATTATTATAATATGTAAAAAATCATGTTATTAATAAAATAAATCATTGTTGCAAACCGACCCAACAAAAGAGATGGGAGGATAAACTCCACTAGAAAGGAAAAGGGGGCTAAGAGTCTAGGAAATGGCTATGATAAGGGACCTTAAGCCCAATGGAATATCATATTAATATTCCTTAAATAAAAGTATGGATATGAATAAATCATATGTTTCTAAAGTGGGGACAAGGGGGTTCCTTAAGTGTCATGTGTCATAGAAGTCAAATGCATATATGAGAGGGATATTTAGTGTATTTCCCATCATTATTTCATGATTATTCCATGATTTACATCCTCCATACCTAAGAGGGGCGACTAGGTCATCGTACCAGAATGGAGCAAGCCTGGGAGAATTTTCTAGGTAGAAATGGACTGGAGAAATGGGTTTTCAGGCCTGCATGTTGAAGAGGTGGGTTGTCAGGAATGTATGTTGAAGAGGTGGGTTGTCAGCCCTATGGTCGAAGAAGCAGGTTGTTAGGCCCGTGATCATTCTCTCCAGGTGAGAGAACTTCTAGGAATTATTTCCCAAGGTATCAAGATGCATCCACATATATATGAGACTCCCTGTCTGGCGTATTGTTGAAGCCCTAGAAGGGAAGTGGCATAGTTGAAGTACTGTTGAGAAAAGAAGGGGAACAATTCCTTGGGTGGGGCATGCACGTGGGGGATGAAGGATTGTAGGTTGGTTTCTAGAGTTGGCACCTGAGTCCAAAAATTGTTGTTTCCTGAGAGACATTAGCCTAGCTTAGGATTTCATTTTCCTTAGTGGAGTTTTATCCCCTGCTCGAGGGTGACCCACTACTGAAAGTTATGAGAAGTGTGGTCTAAGGCTGAGAGGAACATGTAATGTCTACACACATTTGGTGTTTAATTCACAAAAGATAAGTGTCTTTATGCATTTGTGTAAATGCTATGTTATAAATTACGATGTTTTGTTATGGAATTTATGTTATTTATATGTATAAATTATTATTTTTGTATGTTTCTATTATTCCACTTAACTATGTTCATATGCAAAACATATTAGTAAAATTAATGGTATCAGAATTTGAAATTTTGATGTGGCATTTCCTAGCAGGGGTCTGGGAATGTTACAAAGTGGTATCAAAGCTCCAGTTTTCAACATTGAGCCTACATGGGCCATTTACCAGAGAACAGAAGTGAAATCACAGAGTTTGCAAGAAAATTGTTTGACAAAATGTCAAGAAGAGTTCGTTTGCAAATTGTTCGACAATTGTTTTTCATTGAAATTGGGGAAAATTTTATGGGTGTATGAAATAAACAAACCCAGGAATTAAAATTTCCAACTTTAGTCTCAAATTGGGAAAATTTTAGCCTGCAAATTGGACAAATTTCATGTTGTAGAGTGCCATGATGAAATTGGGTGTTTTTGGGGAAAAGCCCCAAATTCGAAGGTTAAATTCATGACAAATTTGATGTGCAAAAGCCGATGTATGGGTGTTGGAGTCGAATTGATGGTTAAAAGGTAGAAATCAACCAAACAAAGATTTATTATAGAGTTTCTATGGTGGCCCCAAAAATAATTTCAAAATTGAGCAATTTTGTGCATTTCATAAAAATAGGAAATTTTAGAAAAATTGGAAACATTTGGGTATTTTTCCATACGTTAACGTCAACATGATGTGGAGGTCATGTGTTAGATGACATGGAGGGAAGTTGATGTGTAATTCCATGGTGGAAGGTACACAAAATTAGTTTTGGTATAGGTGGCAGGTCTGGTAGAGGTACACGATGGCGACAATTTCCTACTCGTCAAGACCCCGAGCCCAGGACATACATCACCCCCATATGAATTTTGGGAGGGTATGGGGTGGTTACGTTAACCAAAGGCTGGGGGGAGTGAATTGAACTAATGCATGACATGTATCCATGGAATTAATGGTGGTTAAGTCTTTCGACCCCTCCCCGTTGTGTTAAAGTTCGGTGGGGCAAGGGGGGCCGAAATGCGATGTTGATCGTCGATCCATGTTGGCGCCCATCAAACGAAGACTGTTGGATTCCACCAATGTGTAGCTTTGAATGTTGATATGTATGAGTGCAATATTCATCCCTCCCATCCCCACAACCAAATATAAATTTACCACATGGCAGCCCAAGACAATGGGACCCAAAAAGGTAAGGTAAGCACACCAAGAAACAAGGAAAAGTAGTTAAAGGAAGGTAATAGGAGGTCGAAGGAGCATGAAAAGGTGACCATGGAGTTGAAATAGAACCACCTCAAGGTGAAAGGTGGAATATGTTTTCACTTCAGCATTCCAGTCAGCCTACGGAGGCTAAATTTATAAAACATTGTTGAGAATTTGTGGAAAATGTTGGTATTTTCTAGGTGTTAAACTTGTAGGATGTTTTTGAAGGCCTTAATGAAATTTTTGAGAAGTTGAATTTGAAGATTTATGTACTTCTAGGACACAAATGTTTTTCATATAAAATACTAGAGCTCAGAGAGAGTTTTCCAAAGGTGTAAACCATTCGTCAAATTAAGCTTTTATGAGGAAGTTACAGGCCAAATAGTGAGCAGTAAATTTTAAGACCCAATTATCTTCTGAGGGTAATAAATTCCTGCTCATGAATCAGATTGAAGAACAAAATAAGTCTATGTAAATATATTGAGCCATATAAATCATTCATGGATCTAATTAGAAATCTAGGCACATAAAAATGCACAGGAGAAGGTAGAAGGTACATGTATCATTCAGGGACAAAAGTAATAATTGGTCTGAAACTTTAGCAAGATGTATTTAACAACCTCAAGCTCATAGGAGGATAAAAATTGGCCAGATTTTCCAAAATATCATTATGAAGGAAATCAATTGAGATCCTACCAAATTTCCAAAGGAGCAGGAGTAAGGATACATAAGCTCAGTTAAAAAAAACTGCACCTAGTTGAAGGAGTTTTTGGGTAATATTCAAATGGCCATAACTTTCTACTCAAAATTCATAATTGATCAAAAAAGCAATCATTGGAAAGGTCTTGGAAAAAGTATTCTATATAATCACCCAAAATTGTGAGATGAGTAAAAATATTCATAGGAATTTAGAAAGAGTAATTCTAATGACCATAAAAGGGGGAAAATTTGTGCATATGTTACCAGAATTATATATTGTGGTTGTATGCTTGCTTTAACCAAAATTTTTAGAATTGTTATCTTGTATAATAAATTTGATGTGAGAAGGTATTAAGTTTGATGATAAAACATAGCAAATTGTATTTAACAAAGTGGTATCTTTAGGTACAAGGAACAAGGCAGGGTCAATTCTTCAAATTATGGAATGATTGCTTGAATAAGCTACCAATTAAAGATGGTTATACTCAGTGAGTAATATAGAAGAATTCCAATGGAAATCTGATCTGGAAAATAAATTCCAACAAAAAAATATGCATACCCATTTCTAGGTGTTAAGTAGGAAATCCCATCTACATTTTATGCTAATGCATGTACATTGAGTACAAATGGAGATGCAAATAATAGGTTCATGTAAGGTGGTTAGATAGTGGTTGAAAGGATTTAAGACTTGGTTAAAGATGAGAAATTGTACTCAAGGAAAGAGTGTTATGACAAGAATCTTTCACAAGATGATCAGAGGTCAAATCTATAGAATGTTAAGATAAAAAGGTACATTGTGGGAATATTTGTTCTATGCATATTCATATATCAGGAGGCTAGTATTCTGATAAAGAAAGACAGAGTGTATACACGGAAATAAGATGTAACATTTCCAAGAATTAGACCTACAATGTTGGAGATAGAACCTCCATGATTGTTATCAGAGTAGTGCAGTGGAAGAATGGTTGTATGATTAAATTCAGGGTGAAGTGATGAAGGTGTGTTCATACTAAATAAGTTCTAGAAGATGCATAATAAATGCATCATTTGCAGATTGGTTCCGGATGTATATATCCATACTTCTGGGGAAGGAATTACATAAATCTCAAATCATTTCAAAAATTAATAATGTTCAAGAGTAGCTCAAAGATAGTGGAAAAGGGTACCACTAGGTTGATTCTGAGTTATTTGAGTCCATTGTAGCACTAAAGAACTGTGACAACAATGAAGAGGAAATTTGAGTACATTCCTGATCCAGAAGCATCGTCAGGGAGCACACGTGGCAGGACAACTCAGTGCCCGAGAATCATTTCGAAATCTTAAACGCCGAAAGTTACTGCGAATATTTTGGAGCTGAATGAAAAATGGAAGAAGATAAAACACTTGGAAGATGAATGAAAAATGGAAGAAGATAAAAAACTTGGAAGATGAATGAACACGAGTGATCTGAGAGTTTTCACTCCTAGTATTGAATGTAACTGAAATAAGCTAGCAATTATGTTTTGTTTTCCAGTAGAATAGTAGTCAGGGGGGAACCCTAAGGACCCTCTAAGATAAATAGAGGTTTTGTACACCTGTTGGAGCCGGAAGTCACTCCTGGATTGCTTGCAGGAGCAGAGCTCGAATCCCATCAGTTTAATGTCACGGTTTGTTTAAAGGGTGATCAAATGGAGGAAAACTCAAAACAACATCGTGTCAACTCAGAAACCAGACCAGGCATGCGTGAACGAGTGAGGTCTTAATAAACTCCAAACAGTGAGTCGTAGTAAAAGGGTGAGCAGGGGGAAGACTTATGCAAGAAGGGTGCAAAGATCTATAATAAACATCATGTTCATAACAGACTAGAGGAGAAAGCATTCAAACACAAAGTCTCTTTATGTTCAAACACAGAAAACCAGAGAGTGCAAAAATGCCACAACAAATCCTTTATCATAACATAACTGCAACAATCCACGTGAATCATTCAATTGTGAACACTCCGGCATGAGATGAAACAAAGACGGAAAAAGGAGAACTGTTTGTCATAAACCAAGAAGTCTCAAACACAGAGGCATAACCCGGAAACTAGAATGTCGCTGAAACTTTACAGTAGGGAGCTTAGCTCTACCATCGATAGACACAAAAATGGAAAAAATGCCTTCATATACTCAAAACAACAACAACAACGGAACCAAGAAAATGAATTGAAAGCTTTGTGTCTGCATGGATTCTGACACTCTGCAACCGCAATATTTGAATAATCGTGCAACTTGTGGCAGACGCGATAGATCTTCTGATAGTTACATCGGCGAATCGACATGCCTTTAATTCTTTGAAGGACGTCCCCATAATGGCGGAGATGATGTCTAACCACCACCAACCGTTTCAATAACTGCTTCTTGGGATTGAGAATGGCCCGACCAACTCAGCATTTCGGGATACAGAAGACTTCTCACACTGCC